>JAGIQG010000008.1:49049853-49282697 GCA_024679065.1 Sphyrna mokarran
CAGAACTGGATGCAGTATTCCAAATGAGGTCTAACCAACG
Organism: Sphyrna mokarran; assembly: GCA_024679065.1. Classification (NCBI taxonomy): domain Eukaryota; kingdom Metazoa; phylum Chordata; class Chondrichthyes; order Carcharhiniformes; family Carcharhinidae; genus Sphyrna; species Sphyrna mokarran. The sequence continues at coordinate 49,049,894 of JAGIQG010000008.1, forward strand.
TTTTATACAACTGCAACATTAAAGGCCAGCTCTTGTACTCTATACCCCTTCCTATAAAGGCTAACATACTGTATGCTTTCTTCACAACTTTCTCCACTTGCTCTGCCACCTTCAGAGACTTGTTCACCTGCACCCCCAGGTCCCTCTGCATTTCTATACTCTTAATAGGTCTACCTTTTATCATATACCTCCCCCCTACATTCTTTCTCCCGAAATGCATCACCTCACATTTATCAGGATTGAATTCCATCTGCCATCTATCTGCCCAAGCTACCAGTCTATCTATGTCCTGCTGCATCGCCTGACAATGCTCCTCACTATCCGCAAGTCCAGCCATCTTTGTATCGTCTGCAAACTTGCTGATCACTCCACTTACTCCCTCTTCCAAGTCATTTATATATATTACAAATAGAAGAGGTCCCAGTACTGAGCCCTGTGGCACACCACTAGTGACTGACCTCCAGCTAGAAAAACACCCTACCTTACCTGGATTCCTAGATTGTGGAATATCTCAACCATTAAGAATTGAAAGATCCTTTGCCTTAGCAGATAAACAGATTCCTGTTGGCCAGCCTGGGTTATAAATGTGGATGGCCTTTGAGTAGCTTTGAACTTGGTTTGTGCAGCCCACAATGTGTTTTCAGTGGCTGTTCCAAGATGCTGAGTTGCCAGTTTCTCTGATACTGCCAGTAGCTCCTTTTGTTTGAGAGTCACTGGCAGACATAGATTCAGCCATGCTAGTCTTGTCCAGTTTTAAATTTTTAGACATAGCAGTGAGGATATCTTTAAATATTTTATTACAAAATTTATACAGGATGGGGCTTTAGTCCCTTATAATGACCAATAACTTATATTTGATACATTACCTTTCAGTTATAGAAACATCTCTTCTTTGGAGGTGAACCAATCTGTAATGTAACTAACATCACAGCCATTTTGTGCAGCAAGTTAGATGCTGCAAATAAGACAGTAATGAGATGAATGACTATTTAATTTGGGAGGAAAGAGCACTAGAGAATGTTTACCAGGACAGGAGTAGAATTTGAAAGACTTCAGGCGGGATTTATCACACAACTCATCGTGTGTTTCACAGTGGCGGAAGGTGCCCACCATTGATTGGCAATGGGATCTTCTAGTTTCGTCATTGTCAACGAGGTTTCCCGTTGAATACACTCCATGCCACCCTGAAACCTGTAGCAGAGGTGCACTATCAGCAGGACAGAAGATCCTGGCTGGAAAATTCATGCTTATCTGTTCTTTGAATAGAGACAGAATATCTATAAAAGGTAGTGGGAGAAGAGTCAAGAGGATCTTTCATTAGGAGATTATTATATATGGAAAATAACTATTTGTATGTTTTTTTTATGACCTCAGGATACCCTAAAGTATTTTCCAGCTAATGTTTTGAAGTCTGGTCAGTGTGCTAATGTAGGAAAGCTTTGCATACAGCCAGTTCCCACAAAAAGCAAAGTGATAAGTCAAGATGACCTGTTTTTACAGTATTGGCTGAGAGCAGAACAATGGCCAGGACACAAGGGAGAACTGCTTTGATTAAAAACAAACTACAGTGGATGCTATGAAGGTCAGCATGCCATTAACTTTTCTCATCACCTGCTGTAACAGCATGCAACCTTCAGCCATTGTACAACCATGACACTCAGGTCACGTTGCACTTACCTTTTTCCTAAAATGCCACCATTCAGATAATAATCTTCCTTCCTGTTTTGGTCACTAATTTATCCACATTATATTGCATTTGCCAAGTATTTGCCCACTTAGCCAGCACGTCCAAAGGGAATGGTGCTGAGTGAGGGGGGAGGGGAGGAAGGGGGGGTGGGTGCTGGGGAAGGGAACTGAATGGGAGTTTGGGTCAAATAAACCTTATGCCTGTGTGATTGGTGGAGGTGGGAAGGATGCCTCAATTGCTAAAGGGGTTGATGGTTCTTCTTTGATTCTCAGCATCCAACACACCAGGTATTGGCTTTTGAGGATCTGTACCAAAGCCCATCTAATGCAAATCCCACTGGCAGCCAGTTACAATGGCATTCCGCAGGCATCAGTGTTGAGACCACATCTTTTCACTTCATACATCAATGATCTAGATGAAGGAACTGAGAACATTGTGGCTAAATTTGAAGATGGTATAAAGATTGGTGGAGGGACAGATAATATTGAAGAGGCAGGGAGGTTGTGGAAGAACTTGGACAGGCTAGCAAAATGGACAAAGAAGTAGCAAATGGAATACAACATGGGAAAGTGTGAGGTTATGCACTTTAGTAAAAAGAATAGAAATGTAGATTACTTTCTAAATGGGAAGAGAAGTCAAAAATTAGAAGTGCAAAGAGAGTTGAGAGTCTTAGTTCAGAATTCTCTTAAGGTCAGCTTGCAGATTGAGTTGGTAATTAGGAAGGCAAATGCAATGTTAGCATTCATTTTGGGAGGATTAGAATACAAAAGCAGAGATGTACTGCTGAGACTGTATAAGGCTCTGTATAAGATCAGAACACATTTGGGATGTTTGAGTAATCTTGGGCACTGTATCTAAGGAAGGATGTGTTGGCTTGGAGAGGGTCCAGAGGAGATTCGCTAGAATGATCCTGGGAGTGAAAGGCTTGGCATATGAGGAGTACTTGAGGACTCTGGGTCTCTACTCAATGGAGTTTGGAAAGATGACGGGGAATCTGATTGAATTTACAGAACATTAAAAGGACATAGAAAAGATGTTTCCATTAGTAGGAGAGAATAGGAGGGCATAGCTTTAGAGTAAAGGGATGATCATTTAAAATTGAGTTGGCGAGGAATTTCTTCAGTCAGAGGGTGGTGAATCTGCAGAATTCATTGCCACTAGAGACTGTGGAGGGCAAGACATTGAGTGTATTTAAGACAGAGAGAGTTAGTTTCTTGATTGATAAGGGGATCAAAGGTGACAGGGAAGAGTTGGGAGAATGGGGTTGAGAAATATATCAGCCATGATTGAATAGCGGAATTGACTCAATGGGCTGAATGGCCTAATTCTGCTTCTATGTGTTATGGACTTATGCCCTTGTGGTCTTTTGTCTGACATCTTTTATTCTGGAAGAATGATGATGAAGTATTCCACTACACAATCAGAGAATCACTGTCTATAAAATACCTTCAATTAATTAAAATAATTCTCTTTTGCTGGATAAATAAAATGCCATGGATGATGTTGATCTGAAATAAAAACAGGAAGTGCTAGAAAAACTCAGCAGGTCCAGCAGCATCTGTGGAGAGAAAAACAGTGTTAATATTCTGAGCCCAACCTCACCATTTGGGCACAGGAGATAAAAAGACAAAGAGAAAAAGCCTTCAGCAGTGCGAAAGTTGAGAGTAAATTTGTGAGGGAGCAGTGATACAAAGCTGGACAGTGGAAAATAAAGATACAAGTGGCACAAAGCAAGCATGTTCCATTCTCCAGATTTCCAATCTGGTGTAGTTCTCTCTCCTCAGACTCAGTACACAAACCAAACCACCTCAGCTCTCGAATCTGAGACCACCCCATTCAATGTAACCTCCCATAGTGCTAGCTTGAAGGCCACTGAGTAAATGAAGCATGGTCTTAAGCAGCTTCCTGTGAAGGTCAGTAAACTATTTTACACAGCAGGGGTCAGTCATTCAGAAAATTGAAACGAATGATATATCGATTTTTGCCAACTCTTGGTTATTGAGAGACTTCCAATGATTTGAATTAGGGCATAAATTATCTTGTTTAAAGAAATTAAACTCAGTAGGAGAAATAAGCCTGTTACTGTGGACAGTCTCTCAGCACAGCTCATTCGAAAGCAGTATGTATCAAGAATCAAGCAGTAATCAAGTTATGAGGTTAAATCAAAAACATTCCTCTCACGGATTTGCCATGTATTTGATTATATAGATTAGAATCTACACTCATCATTTCAAATGGGTCTGCTTGTCAATGTGTTTTTCACTCAAAGGCCAAGTTGCCGAGATGCTCAGAAATTAAAGTTGTGTGGCATGAAATTCTAAAAAATTCACTGAACAGAATGACAGCTCACAAAAAACCCTGAGTATTATTCTAGACGAAAACATACAATAAATATCCAAACAAAACTAAAGGCCAACTGATGAGCCGGAAAGTGGCTGTAACCTAAAGCCACAAAGTATTACATGACTCAAAGCAGTATTGCCTGCATAATGTCTCAAGATTTTAGGCGTACAACACTGAATTGCACAGTGCCATTTGCAGCAATGATGTATAGCTGAATTTATATGCACAATGTAGGGCCTGACACCTCCTGCACTGTACAGACTGCATTGCTAAATTCAATGATGCATGTCGTTGTGTCCTTGTGCATGCCCAAAGACCTTTAATGGACTTTGTCAAAATGCCTGTCAGCTGAGGAAGCTTTTGCAACCCTAGGAGTAGAATTTTACATTCCTCCTATGGATCTAAAGGGATGGATGTGGGGTGCAGTGGGGTGAGGGTGTGGTGTGGAGTTGGTGTGGGGTGGTAGTGGTTAGGGTCTGTAAAATTCCTCGGATGCCCTTTTCATTGGGTCACCTGCCCCAACCTGTCTGCGGTTCTACAGTGCAATGGGTGAGGTCCAGACCGCCCTCCCTGGTTCCAACTGATACCCTTAAGCATACCAATCAATGATCACTGAAGGACTGTTTCCCACCCAGCCTCAATTGTCAAGCTGACGGGAGGAATTTAGCAAGAGGATGAGCCAGGAAAGCAATCCTAACCAGGCATCAGACAAGAAGAGAGAGTGTCTATCATTGACTGACCCTCCTGAGGGCTGTCATCCCCATGACCTCTCAACCAACCCCCCATATCTGACCATCCCCTGGGCCTCACTTTCCCTCCCCATCCTGAAAACCCCACACTTATGTGGTCCTGAACTTTGGGACTGAGACTCTGGGGTCTGCCTCTAGTCCCAGTCTTCTCCACAGTGCTACTGGCACTGTGGGGACTAGAGGATTATTGGCCAGTCAGATTGGCCGCAACTTTCTGGGCTTGGACTTCCTCCTGGGTGACAGTTTCACCTCCAGTAAATGAATACTCCTTGGACCTGGAATGTCAAAGCAGCGCTTGGATTGCCGCGAAGGTCACTGACACCCTAACATTCCAAGGCAATGGATCCTTGTAGGCAGATGAGGCATTATCAGAAACCATTTATAAATGGATCACAGAGATGCCTGAGACACTGTATACAAGGAGAGGGAAATTCACCCTGAGGAGGGAGCACCAAGAAGAAAGAATATATGGGTTCAGCGGGATAGTGGGCTTCTTGATGATGCAAATCAGTGTTGATTGTATACTTGTGGCCCTGTGGGCTCTTCCCATCAATGGAGATAGGAGAAACTGAAAGGTTTACCACTTCATAAGGTTCATCTTGGTAAATGGTCACTATTATGTCAATACACACAATGCTTTTATACCTACTAACATCAGACCTTCAAGTTATGCCAGCGGATGGCTGTTCAGCAACAAGGGATACTCCCATACATAAGGTTGATGACCCTGTTCCATAATCCAAATTTGCCGGGTCAAAGCCATTGCATAACCTTTAACTCTAGGGAGGAAGCCATCAATCTCCTCAAGTAATAGTTTTACTGCCTATGTTTGTTTAAGGAGATTGCTATTGTACAATCCCAAGGGATATATTTTACTGCTGTCTTCCACAACCTATCTATTGATGGGAAACAAGCCACTACTTCCTGGGATCCAGAGACTATCTCAAGAGGAAAAGAGGAGCAGAAAGAAGGAGAGGTGAAAGACAAAGAGAAGGAGGCAGAAAGAGACCACATCCACCATATGCATCTGGGTGGGGGGAGAGATAGCATTTTGCAAGGCCTAAGATGAACTTCCCCATTCCACGTTGACCCACCATCCCCTTACAGTACATCCGTATCAATCTTCACATCACAAACCTCCCAAGACCAATATCATCAGTAAAGGTGACCAACAATAACTTGCCCCCAACAATTTTATCCCAGCAACACATCAATAATATTAAAAAACAGAACCAACCACCCTTACCAATTCCCATGGTACCTGCCTTATGGGTGCCCTCAGCTGTTTTTGTGCTTCTGTACAGTGCTAGCCTGTAGGCGGACAGTTAGCTGCAGATTTATACTGAGGTAAATTGCAGCTGACCTTGTAGGATGCTCTCGAGAAGCTCTGGGCCTTGTCAGGTTTCAGATCTGCACCTCTCAGTAATGGCTGAGAGGTAATAGCAAGGTCATTGGTCACCTGACAGTAGTGGGACCATTAATACTGTTTGTCCTGAGAGAGGACAATCGGGTTCATGTACCATGGAGCCAGTCCCATTCCCACAAAGGCAGAGCCTCAGTTGTTCTCGTAATCTGTTAGAGCACAAATTGCTGGACTGCTGTGAAAGCCTGCACGTCCTCTGATCTTTGAGATAGATACCCACAGTGACAACCCTTTGAATCTGTATGGCAGCAACCATGGATCTCAGGACTAATGTTTGAGTTTCCATTATTGCAGTGAGAAATGGAGAGGTTTCCGTCCATTCTATACTGGATGCAGAGACAGGAGCTAGCAGACACCCCATTGGGGGTTTGTCAGGCTTATTGCTTCCACAGTACAAAGGGTAGCTCCATGTTCTACATTGCCATGTTGGAGGTAGGCTCCTCCAATGTTCTAGACAGTGACTGGAGGTTGTCTGGCAGGCCATACAATGCACCAAAATCTTAGTGTACATCTGTGTTCTGCTGTTGGCTGTCCCATTGAAAGCCGAGTCTGTGTCTCCTACAGCAGGACTCATTTGTGAGCTCACCCTCCATCACAGACAATATCAATACAATAAGCTCTGGAAATATGCCAGAAAAACATTTATTTCTTTATCCATATGCCCAGCCCAAAGCACTTTTCCTTCTCCTCATTATTAAGATCAAGGCTCCTGGCATAATTTCCTACTCTTATTCCCGCAACTTCAAATCTGTAAACCTCATGAACTCTCTCTATCTTGCAACCATCCTCAAATATTTAAAATCCAAGTTTGGCATCATCTAATCATTGCTTTTTATCCTGCTTCTCAGTTTTTAAAGCTGGCCAGGAAATTTAGTTTGGAATCAAGGTTCTATGAGTGGGCTGATACATTGGATTCATTGTCTTTGGACATTGGATCTGTGACCAGACTTTATGGAACATTGAAGAAGGAATGGTATAGCGAATTTATATATGTGGTTTCAGATTCCTGTATCTTGAAAGTTGGCAGGAATGATAAACAAATGATTCATGATTAGATCATATTTTCTGTATAGTCAAAATGTATGGTGATGTGTCAATATTATTTTATACCTGAGTCCGATGTACAATTATTCAGACACCACTTTTGGCCCATCGAGTCTGCACCAACCACAATCCCACCCAGGCCTTATCCCCGAAACCCCATGTATTTACCCTGGCTAGTCCGCCTGACACTAAGGGGCAATTTTAACATGGCCAATCCACCTAACCTGCACATCTTTAGACTGTAGGAGGAAACTGGAATACTTGGAGGAAATACATGCAGACTCTGCACAGGCTGTGCCTCAAGCCAGGAATCAAACTCAGATCCCTGGTGCTGTGCAGCAGCAGTGTTAACCACTGTGCATTGAGCAGAAACCATGAATTTAGATAGGAAATGCTTATTTTAATAGTTCAGTTGCAAACCAATGTCAAGAAGTAAGGTGGAGAAATGCAATTTAATAAATGGGGTGAAGGGGTTGAATTCTGTAATCATCAATGACAGGATGTTAGGGCTGAGGAATAAAAATGTTCCCATTTTCAATGCTCCCATTTCAATTATATTTTCCATAAACACATGTAGATCAAGGGCAAGTGAATATTGATCTTATAATTAACTCTGCTGTGTATTTCCACCATTTTCTGTTTATATCACAGTATATGACAACCTGGTTGAAGAGTAAAGATTTTTTAAAACTCACTAGTGTTACGCTTGCACCTATTTACTTATGGGCTGGAATTTTACAATAAAAAATCTGAAAGTCCAGCTAGCATGAAAATGGGAGAGTTGCAGATCCATTTCTTCGATAGATTTCTACACCCAATCTTGTACAGATTGTGCAAGGAAAAATGTGCTAGACCATTTCTGGCTACTATAGGCAGCGAGTGGGCTTAATTCACAAGCCAGCAGCATAGGGAGATATTGCTCATGCGCAGACCTCTGTGATTACACATGTGCAAAAGCAAAATCTTGACATAGAGAGAGAGCTGTTGGGCCTCTGCTGTTGGAATTGGCCTCATGCAACTGCCCCTTGATCACAAGCCCCATACTGCCCAGAAATATAGCCGCTGCCACCCCCTATCACTGCCCCAGACTGATTGTGCCCTCTTCTCACCACTGATCTGATACATAGTGACAGCAGGCATTCCTTCCAGTCCCACCAATGGCAGTGCCACCCCGACTCCCTCACTCCACTAATTGGAGCAACTGATGGCAGCAGATCCCTCCTTCCTCTCCAATCATGCCATCCTGGCCTGGACCTGCCCCTTTCAGGCTCTGTCATATAACCTGTGCCTCATAAGCCTGGCACTGCTTGTGGGCATTGCCATATTTGGCACCAAGGGCAGAACATAACAGGTGGACGTTGCCAAGGTGCCAGGCTGGCACTGCCCAAGGGCTTCCCCCCCTTGCCCTCGGCCTCCTCACGGGAGCCTTCGGTTGTACTGGTGAGGGCAACATGACTGTTCCCCATTTATTGGGACCAAATGTTTTCTTTGCCATAACAGCAAGAGAATTTGGCTGATTGAGCGTCGGGCTAAGTAATGCCATGTAAATGAGGATTATAATATATTTAAATCATTTATTCAACCTCTTGCCAGAAATCTAGTGCACAGAGATTGCAAGAGCTGGGAAATAAGACTATAAGACCATATTCAGGCACAATCCTGAATTCTTGGCTCTCACACAATTTTACCAACTCGCTCTGCACATCAATGGATGGAGCAAACCTGTTAAATTCCACCCATGGTGCCAAATAACCGCTAGATAGTCTTGATGACTTGAACACTAGGAGCTCTTTATTGTAGATATACATTGTTCTGCAGTCAGATCTAAGACTGCACAACAAGTTGCACACCGGGAGGAACTAATCCCCCAGTAATTACCTGACCTGCACTCTTAAAGGGCTCAGTATGCACCCCAAACCCCAATAAATATTATGTACATATATTACACTGGCAATTCAACTACGGGAGCCATGTCATCCAAACATGTTCACCAGAATTCTGCTGCCACAGAATTGGAGTGGACAATGGGAGGATAACAGAAATGTACATTGACCTTGAATAGGAATTTCTGGTCTTGCTTGAGCAAAGACATAAAATCTGCCCATTGTACCATATTCACTGACACATTCCTCAATCTTACCAGACAACGTAACACATAATCAGAGACAGCAACAGCTCAATGGTGGGAGACAGCCATCGCTGCATTACCTCTTTTCCATGAGGGAGATGGTGATTGCAACACTGGATCAACCATAACTGACAGCAGATGGGGCTAAAACCACAGCAGATAACGGTATGCTCTGATCTAATTCACCATCCCACATCCTGCTTTCCTCTTAATCCCCCTTATTCCACAATCTCTTCTGATAGTGGAAATGCTGACTTTTTACTTTCCCCCCACTTTTTCACCAGGGGACACTGAAGATGAAAAAGCAGTAACACTCAGTCTCACACTCAGACATTTCCACTGCATGAACACAGAGATGGGACCTGCGTACAGTGTGTCCACGGAGGATTCAGACAGACCTTGATGGATTCAGCCAGCATACAGAGAAAGGCTGATGAGAATGCATAATGAAATGCTGATGCAGTTGTAGTCTTACCAGACAACCTGCTGGCTACATCAAGGAGCATGGCTAGTCAAGCACCAACTTGTCTATATCTAGAAGCCCATTCTTTCCAGCGTAAAATTGGTGGTCATCTCCATGACTGCTCTTGTGCCCATGTGCCACACAGTGTCTAAATTGCCAATGTTTCAGCTTCCATTGCAGTACTGGTAGAAGCCACCCAATATCTTGTTGAATTGGATGTTCAGACTGAGGTTATGAAATCTCAGCTTGTTGCATTGCAGACCTAGAGAGCTGGCATCATCGTTGTTCTCAGATGCATTTTCAGAGCTCCACAGCAGTGCAACCATCTGTTTATCAACAGATTAATAAGATTGCTGAGGGACTGCCTCAGGATAATGGCAGTGACTCTACGAAACATGAACCTGCTGCTCTCTCTCAGTATTTGTACTCCCATCCCTATCACTCTGCTAGTGACCTTGCCATTACTTTCAATCAGCCAGCCCAGGTTTTGGCTGCCTCTGCCAAGGTGGTGCTGTCTGAAGTAGGGCCTTCATGGTCAGGAGCTCCTCGAGAGTATTTTACAGATTTATCTGCAGCCACCCTTACTGAAAGTTAGTAGCCTTCTACCAGCCATGTTACAACCACTGGGCTGTCATTGTGCCAGCTAGGCAAAGACATCTGTATGAGGGGCACTAAAGAAATGCACAAGAGCGATTAGTTGGCTTTTGCATGGAATATTTAATTTTATATTTGATAAAGTTGTTTTGGATTAATTGCCTGGTGGTGGTCTTTACTTTAGCATTGTGACTCAGAGAATACTGTGAAGGCCAGTGACAAAAGAAAAACATACGGTTTGTGAATGTAGAATGGAGATTTTGGTTGTGTTTAGTGGAGCTATAATTGGATGAGCTCATCAGGGGCAGTTGAGCCAGAAAGGGGATGTGTTGGTTTCCTTCCTCCTGCTCCTTTTTCTTCCTCCTCCTCTCTTCATCTTCTCCAAGCTGTTTCTGCTCCGTCTCTCTCTCCTGCTGGTTCACTATCAGGTCAGATTACCTGAAGGTGTGGGGGATGTTGTTCAGAGCTGCTGGGGAATGCACCAAACACTGAATGGAAAGTATTGTCGAGGTAAAGCAGAAACTGGGCATGTGGGAGTAATGCTCCCACTTCATTGTGAGCAAAAACCCAATCATCAGGTATGAGGTACTCTTGGGCTTGTTGCATATGCCGTAAGTCTAATCCCTCAATCCTTCTTCTCAGCAGTCATCCGAGCTATCTTCAAATTCTTGTGGAGTTCCAAGATGGATCATGTCTGGATTGGCACCATGGACAAACCTCTGAATAAGGGAGTGCAAAATATATCCAATGCCACCCTCACCTTTCCGTGTGGCCTCACCAAAATCTGCATAGACCCTCATTGTGCAAACAACAAGTATCACTAATTGCTGGGGTTCTACCTGTGTCCACTGTTGTGAAGGAGGGGTCTGGCCATTTTGGCACAGAATGCTCCAAGTAATTGGACCATGCCATATCACCTCACCCTTAAGAAATTATTCAAAAAAACACCTTTGACCACAAGGTGTCAAGCAGTGTCTGTGCACAATGTCTTCGACGCTCTGTGGGAAAAGGAGATAGTGGATCAAGTTAGATGGTTCCCTGAGCAGACTACCAGTTATTTGATACAACACCACATCACCACAACTTTCAAACAAGCACCAAAACCTAGCTTGGCTGTGTGATGACAAGGATACTCCCTATCAGATCCTTCATGCGCATCCTAAATCTCTGAGCTGCTCACAAAATGTCTGGGGGGTAAGAGATGATTGCACATCTTCTTGTGGAATGTGACTTTGCAAAGAAGAGAGATTATAGAATCATACAGTGCAGATGAAGGCTATTTGGTCCACAGAGCCTGCAGTGACCACAATCTCACCCAAGCTCAATCCCCGTAATCTTCATACATTTACAGTAAAGGGCAAGTTAGCCAATCCACCTAACTCACACATCTTGGGATTATGGGAAACCCACACAGAATTGGGGAGAATGTGCAAACTTCACACAGACAGAGATGCAATCTAGGAATCGAACCTGGATCCCTGGCGCTGTGAGGCAGCAATGCTAACCACTGTGCCCCTGTGCTGCTCCAAATGCAGTGATATTTGTCAAGGTTTATCCTGAGTAGATCTGCAATACAGGTCTCTTTGCTCTATGGGTTATTCCTAGGGAGATATATTGAGGCAGATGTCCACTGCTGCTGCAAGGTCATCAACTCAGTAAAAGACACTCTTTGACCTGTCAGTGCAAAGACTTGTTCCCAGTTGGATTAGGAATTAGCTAGCTGATAGAAGACAGAGGGTGGTGGTTGATCAGAGCAGAGGGATCTTGGGGTACAAGTACATAGCTCTTTGAAAGTTGGCACCCAGGTTGATAAAGTTGTTAAGAAGGCGTACGGTGTGTTAGCTTTTATTGGTAGAGGGATTGAATTTAGGAGCCGTGAGGTTATGTTATAACTGTACAAAACTCTGGTGCGGCCGCACTTGGAGTATTGCGTACAGTTCTGGTCGCCGCATTATAAGAAAGATGTGGAAGCATTGGAAAGGGTGCAGAGGAGGTTTACCAGGATGTTGCCTGGTATGGTGGGAAGGCCTTATGAGGAAAGGCTGAGGGACCTGAGGTTATTTTCATTAGAGAGAAGAAGGTTACGCGGTGACCTAATTGAGGCGTATAAGATGATCAAGGGATTGGATAGGGTGGATAGTGAGAGCCTTTTTCCTCGGATGGTGATGACCAACACGAGGGGACATAACTTTAAATTAAGAGGTGGTAGTTATAGGACGGATGTCAGAGGCAGGTTCTTTACACAGAGGGTGGTGAGGGCGTGGAATGCCCCGCCTGCGGCAGTTGTGGACTCGCCTACTTTGGGGACATTCAAGTGGTCGGTGGATAGGCATATGGATGATATTGGAATAGCGTAGGTTAGAGGGTCCACTGGCCGGCGCAACATCAAGGGCCGAAAGGCCTGTACTGCGCTGTAATGTTCTATGTTCTATGTTCAGTCGAGTGCTGCAGACTGGCAATTTCCAAGGTGCAGGACAATGTGCTGAGGAATGCACCCAAGCTTGGGGCAGCTGCCATCAAGATGCACTGTATAAGGCCACTGTGTAAGGCCTTTCAGCCAATGTACTTTAGGGATTAATAACTGTAAAACTATAATTCTAATTGTGTAACTTTATTAAAGCACGTCCACGTCACCGATGTATGTAGCTTGTAAAGAACTTTGCTCCCTGCAATGAAAATATTGAACTGTTTATAATGTGCTCAATAATAAACTGAAGCATTTCAGAGTGTATTAGATCTCTGAAGAAAATGTAAATGTAAATTTCAGATATTCAGAGAGTGCAGGAATAACAAGAAAAGTCATTGCAAATGATTGTTTTGTTACAATTAGATAAGAATGGAATGAGGTAAGAGAAGTCCTATTTAGCTGGATGATAGTAAACAATGCTGGAGGAAAGTAGTGTAGTAAATTGTTTCAAAGGCTGCTGAGAGACCAAGAAGGACAAGAAAGGAAAATTTTTCTTGATTCTCATCACATAGATTGTTTTCTGTGACTTTGATAAGTGTGACAAATGACACTGCCCCTATTAGGCAGCCCCAAATTTAAAAATCAGTGATAGAAAACGGTCAGAGGAAGAAATGCTTCTTCAGAGTAGGATTCCTGTTGGCTGAGTTGTTGTGAATGCTGTCACAGAAAAAGGTAAAATAAGAAGCAACTCAACCTCTTGCCTGTTGCTATATGGGGTTGATTTTGAGTTCACGTTCACCATCTGCGTGAACGCTGGCGAGGGCTCAAGATCCATCTCTTCAGTGAGAATGGGATTTTGGATCATTCTCACCCCTCCCAGCAACGTGATCATGGGCATGAGCTTGCTTTACATGGATTTGAATAGATTTTAGTATGATTAACCCATCCTGTCAAATATTAATCCCATGTTGTATATTAACATTGTGCTGTCGTGAAATCACATCAGCACCATTTCTCCCCAGGACGGGTGATGCACAGGTAAGTGTAGCCTCTTGATGGAGGAGGACATGGTCAGGAAGTCACCAGGCACTAACCCTTGGCAGAGGTTGGTACTGCAAGAGAGGCACCATGCCCATGTTAATCTGGCAGTGCTGAACTGGCTGTGCTAGCCTGGCAGTTCTAAACTATGCCAAGGGGGTGGGCCCAATGGGAGCCTCATGTGGGTGGGGGAGAGATTGATTTGGGTGTGGTGGTGGTCAGGAGCAAGTGACCGCAATTGAGACTCCAGGATGGTGTGTTGCCTCCCTGGTGCCGGGGTCAAGGACATCTCTGAGCAATTGCAGGACATTCTTGGAGGAGGGTGAGCACCCAGAGGCCATTGTACATATTGGTACCAACAGCATAGGTGAGAAAAGGGATGAGGTCCTGAAATGCGAATACAAAGAGTTAAACAGAAGGCTAAAGTGCAGGACCTCAAAAATAGTAATTTCAGGACCACTATCGCTGCCACGTACTAGTGAGAGTATGAATAGGAGGATGAATGCCTGGCTTGAGAGCTGGTGCAGGGGGCAAGGATTTAGATTTTTGGACCATTGGGATCTTCTCTGGAGAAGGGCTGACCTGTTCAAGAAGGATAGCTTATATCCAAACTGGGGCGGGGGGAGGGGGGAGTGGGGGGGGGAGGACTAACATCCGTGTAGGGGGGATGTGCTAGAGCCACTTGGGAGGGTTTAAACTAGTTTGGCACCAGGGTGGGATCAAAGCAATGGGCAAGCAGAAGAGTGGTTTGAGGACAGCACAGAAGTTAAAGAGAACACATTAAGCAGTAAAGGGAGTATCAGTAATCCTGGTACCAGACAAATCAGGCAAAAGCAAGACAGAGAGCATGGGAAGTCCAGATTAAACTGCACTTATAATGCAAGAGGCCTGACAGGCATGTGGGATTGGGATATTATGGCAATTACTGAAACATGGCTAAGGGAGCAACAGGACTGGTAGCTCAATATTCCAGGGTACAGATACCATAGGAAAAATAGAACAGGAAGTGAGAGGACAGGGGGATTTGCACTTTTGAATATGGAAAGCATCACACCCTTAGTGAGAGGGGAGGAATCTGAGAGTTCAGCCACTGAGTCTATGTGGTTTGAACTGAGAAATAAGAAGGGGGAAACACTTTGATAGGGTGGTACTACAGGTCCCCATATAGTCGGCGAGAAATTGAGGAGCAAATATGTAAGGAGATTGCAGATAGCTCCAAGAAAAATAGAGTGGTAATAGTTGGGAGATTTTAACTTTCCCAACATCGATTAGGACAGCCATAGTATTAGAGGGTTGGATGGAGAAAAATTTGTTGAGTGTATTCAGGAGGAATTTCTCATTCAATATTTGGATGGCCCAACTAGAGAGAAGGCAAAACTTGACCTCCTCTTGGGAAGTAAGGAAAGGTAAGTGACAGAACTATTAGTGAGGGATCATTTTGGGATCAGTGATTATAATTCTATTGGTTTTAAGATAGCTATGGAGAATGATAATAATAATTGGCCCAAAAGTTAAAATTCTAGATTGGGGCAAGTCCAATTTTGATGGTATTAGGCGGGAACTTTCGAAAGTTAATTGGGGGAGCCTGTGGGAAGGTAAAGGGATGCCTGGTGAGTGGCACACTTTTGAATGTGTGTTAACCAGGGTTCAGGGTAAACATATTTCCTTAGAGCGAAGAGCAAGGCTGGTACAAGTAGGGAACCCTGGATGACTCTGGATATTGAGACCCTCGTCAAGAAGAAGAAAGAGGCACATGACTTGCATAGTCAGTGGGGTCAACAAATCCCTTGAACAGTATAGGAAGTGCAGGGGTCGAGTTAAGAGAGAAATCAGAAGGGCAAAAAGGGGCCGCGAGATTGTTTTGGCAGACAAGGCAAAAGAGAATCCAAAGAACTTCTACAAATACATAAAGGGCAAAAGAGTAACGGGGAGAGAGTAGGGCCTCTTAAGGATCAACAAGGTCATCTATACTTGGATCCACAAGAGATGGGTGAGATCGTAAATGAATATTTCTCATCAGTATTTACTGTTGAGAAAAGCTTGGATTTAGAGAACTTGGGAAAGAAGTAGTGATGTCTTGAGAAGTGTACATATTACAAACGAGCAAGTGCTAGATGTCTTAAAGTGCATCAAGATAGATAAATCCCCAGGACCTGATGAAGTGTATCTCAGGACCTTGCATGAGGTTAGAAAGGAAATTGCAGGTCTCCTAGATGAGATATTTGAATCATCCATAGTCACAGGTGAGGTGCTGAAGATTGAAGAGTGGCAAATATTGCGCTTTTGCGGCATGGACATGTTTCCATGCTGTAAACCTCTATGAATCTGTGACTCTAAGGAGCTGGGAAGACCAGCGATGGCCTTTGGAGGGGACAAAAGAAGGGGATGGCTTGGTTGAGGTGGGTGCTGGCTCAGACTATGGGGGTGGGAAGGAAGGGCCTATGCTTAGAGGAAGAAAGGGTTGGGGGGCAGGAAGGAACTAATGATCAAGAGGGAGGGGGTAAAGAAGTGCTAATCCAGATCATGGAGGGGAGCCCCTGAGATCTCCATGATAGTTTGGGAGAGTCTGCTTACTCAGGTTATGATAGAGGAGTCCTTTAAACATGGCACTCCAATCTCTATCACGCTGGGTTTTTGCTGGTGATGTTCACATGAAACATGTCCTTTCATTTTTTTTTGGCAGAGTATTATCAGATCTGGAGAGAACACCATCCAATTTCTCTGGAGACAAACATGCCAGTTATCTCACTAGAAACAACATTCTGCCATTTTATGGTAAGATTTCCCACAAAGCATACAGAACAAAGATTTTTCTACCATCAGCAATGATTTGAGATGAGGTGGATTCCTGATTGGAATTAGACAGTATCTCACTGCTAATGTCAGTGATTAACTTACAGCCATTATTAACCAAGAAGCCACATGCATTTTCTGATGTTCATCCTTTCATTTCTATCAAAGCCAAAAGGATGAAGTCTTAAGTTAGTGGTTAGCCTAAAGACTGCATGCTGTCCTTCACACTTAATGTAAATATCTTTTATAATAGATGACTGAATCACTGATAACTTCTTGCATTTGATAAGATACTTTCAACAGGGTATCTGTTTCAGTATCGTTGCATTCTGTTTTTTGCACAGACTCAAACATTGGCAGAAAAATTAACTCCCATCTTCAGAAACCATGTACAGAATTACATCAAATAGACTTTTCATGTTGATATTTTTCTCTGATTCCCACTTTCGGAATCGAATATGTCAAAATTCCTCAATTCAGTTCTTTAATATTATGCATGTTTTTTTTGCTCCAATTTAGTTATTTCCTTGCAAAGTCTTCATTATTTCATCAAATGTTGTAGTCTATTTGAACTAACCCTTCTTCTGTCTGTAATTTCAATGCCTTTGATCCTTGCAACCAAATGTTCAATTCTTACTCAGTACTTTTATCGTGATAGGCCCTAATACCCATAAGGAATTATTTTAAACCTTCATTTTCCCAAATGGATTTTGTTTTGAAGTACTGGTGTGGGAAATCAGTCCTCTCTTTCTTCATCTTTATGCACAACTCTCCTTAACAACCATGTCAAATTCCGTACATATTTTAAGCCACAGAATGTTATGACTATTTAGTTGATTTACTGAGTGTTTTGTGCTGCTCCTTTTCCTTATCCTCTGGTGTAAAAATATGTTTGTTTACAGTTGACATGCCATCTTTTCAGAAGCAATATGGTTTTTTCTGGTTGTTCACTTTAGTTCTTCGACTGGTTTAATTTCTCTCTTTCTTTTGCTTCCTTCTAGGCAGAAGAGGGATGAATTTAAGCAGCTTTAATTTCTACTCTCACCAATCATCCGTAAACAAAAATTGTTTTTTTTTGAATTTTGATGTTCCTCCTTTATAAGCAGTAGCATACCTTCCCCAACCTTTCACTTCTGGAGAGATCCACTTCTGAATTAATAATCCTTCAGCAAACTTGAGATAAGGTCAGATAAGAGGGTTGATATATTTTACACACATATAAAATGCAGGAAAAGGTTTCACCACACAAGAGTTCAAGGCAAGACCACAGTGAAAAATGAAAACAATTGTTTCATATGAGTCCTGAGCCCAGTAAGTCAATAACCAATGAAGGTTCTTTCAGATGGCTTTGTTTGGCAGAATTCTCGGCATTGATCCTAGGAACTTAGCTGCAGGTTGAGTCCATTGAAGATGAGTGTAGCAAAGTATTCCTGTATCCTGGAAATTAATTCAATCTGTAAGTGAAATACAGGGTTCTTTCTGGAAATCAGATTTGGAGGGAGAAGGGAATCAAAGACACGCTAACATAGCTTGAAGTCTGATTCTCTTTGAAGGGTAAACTGCAACTGAAGGTAAAATTCAAAAGCTGTATAATTAAAAAGAATTCAAAAAGTTCAAGTCTCAGTCATGTGACAGACTGGTTTCATGTCATGCTAATTTAAAAGCAAAAACTACAGATGCTGGAATCTGAAACAAAAACAGAAAATGCTGGAAAACCCCAGCGGGTCTGACTGCAACTGTGGTGAGAGAATAGAGCCAACATTTCGAGTGTAGGTAATCTTTTGTCAAGGCTGTCAGATCATCGTATTCAGCTAATGTGGCCTCCTTATTAAATCCCATTGCGTTTTGAGCACGTAGCTGTAGGATCATTATCACAACATTGGAGATGAGGAGTCACAAATAGTTCTGCCTTTGTCCAATGCTGCCTGTTACTGATGCCTCGTCTGCTGATTAAGTTCTCTCAGTATCTGTGGAGAGAGAATAGATCTAAAGTGTGGAGTCCAGATGACATTTCATCAGAGCTAAGTGCAAAGAAACCTGTACTTGCAATTAGGCAAATTTGTAAACTAATTTTTTACAGCTCATAGTTGAATTTATTATATAATTAAGTTAACAATTTATTATTCAGTTAAGAGTTTAACTGATTAATCAGATTTAGGGGGTACATTAATATTAACTAAATAGACAATATCATAGAATCCCTACAGTGCAGAAAGAAGTCATTTGGCCCATCAACTCTACACTGACTCTTTGACAATGTATTTTACCCAGGAATAATCCCTCACCCTACCCCTGTAATTCCACATATTTACAATGATTGATCCATCAAACTTGCACATCTTGGGACACTAAGGGGCAATTTAGCATGGCCAAACAATCTATCCTGCACATCTTTGGACTGTGGGAGGAAACTGGAGCAGCAGGAGAAAGCAGACAAGAGGATAATGTGAAAGCTCCATATAATCACCCAAGGCCAGAGTCAAACCCAGATCCCTAGTGCTGTAAGGCAGCACTGCTCACCATTGTGTCATTGTGGCACCTTCAAGGAGTTGATGGAACATTATGCCCCAATTGTTACTTCAAAGTAAATTTCTTCAGCTTAATACACTTTGGCTCAGAGTTTTTGAGCTGAAAAGTAAGTTAGAGACTTATGACAGGTAAGAAAGGAAAACATATTTTTGGATAGTTTTCTCCAGAGAATGGTAACTCCTCGGAGAGTAGCACAGATGCAAGGAGGGAAGAGGGATGTTTTACATCCACCTAAGAGGACAGATGTGGCCTTGATTTTCTTATCCAGAAGACAGGAACTTCGATTTAAAAAAACTTTGCTTTGAACTTGCTGGTGCCACATTTCAGTATAGTTCAACTGTATTCTTCGTGAGCAAGCACTGTTCAACTTAATTTTTAATGAACAGTTTTTATTTTTCATTGCAGTTTTGGGCATGTGGAAGGTGATGTTTTACAATGAATGTGATGACATAGTTTAAAGTTTTCAGCTTTTGACCCCTTACCTGGGGTGGGAGGAGGAGATGGGGGCAAAGAAAGGTTTAAGTTCTGGGATAGCCTTCCTTACTGTGGTTAAATTAATTTTATTAATCTTTTAACATTAGATGGAGATAAATATGGGTATCCCATTTCAAAGATTAAATTGTGGAATAATATTCAGCTCATCTTTCCGTCAAGACAAAGCTAATGAGGCATAATGTAAAGAATTAGGAGGGCAACATTCAATCAAAATGAGTGAACTATTATTTTCCAACTATTTCAAACTTTATTCATTTCCTTTAATTGTATTTTCAAGTGATATTATCCACTTGTCTTTCTGTATCTGAGTATATGTGACTTGATAGCAGTGAGTGGACAGCATAAGTAGCCCTCCTTCATATCAATGGGCTGCAAGATTGAAATTGGGCATGTTCACTAACCATGACCCTCAAATAAGACCATAAACCACAAGTTATACGAGTGGAATTAAGCCTTTCAGCACACTGAGTCTGCTCTGCCATTCAACCTTGGCTGATATGATTCTCACCCCATTCTCCTGCATTCTCTCCATAATCCTTGATCCCCTTATTTATCAAGAACCTATCCATCTCTGTCCTAAAGATACGCAATGACCTGAACTCCTCTGTGGCAATGAGTTCCACAGATTCACCACCCTGTGGCTGAAGAAATTCCTGCTCATCTCAGTTTTAAAAGTTAAATACATATAATACACATCGAATGTTTCATAACATGTTATAGAAAATGCTTACTCATTCATCTATTAACAGATCTGTCATCAAAGTCAAGTGGTAAAAATAATAGAAAGATTTACACTGGATTGGACAGAGGAAGTGAACATAGAATATAGAAAACTACGGCACAAACAGGTCCTTCAGCCCACAACTTGCACTGATCATATCCCTACCTACAAGGCCTCAATCCCATTAAATCCCATGTACTCATCCAGAAGTGTCTTAAAAGACCCCAACGAGTTTGCCTCCACAACCACAGACAGCAGCCGATTCCACTCACCTACCACCCTCTGAGTGCACAGCTCTTAATTCACACACTGTTGCTTTACGTGCGCCTTACTTCAATTATGCCGGTAGGTAAAAAGCTACGTGGTTGGAAATCAGTGGAATGCACATGGTCAGTGGTTAACCAAATTTTTCATGGGCTGCACTCAGAATGCTGGTGAGGAGAATGTGGCTCCCAGGCTGCAGGCTGCCCAACACTATCCTAGTTTGTGAATCTTTATCTTTCTGGATGTATATCTACTTATTTGTATGTATATGTGCACATCTATCTGCATGTGTGTGCCTACTTTTTCATGTATGTGTATATCCATTTGTGTATGTGTGTCTCTGTTTCTATGGGCAACCAACTGGAAATGGTTACTACCATGATAGCTGCTGCTATCTTAATATCAGCCAACTGCTAAAGAAAACTTTATTGATCTGATCTCTAATATCTACTTGCTTTCCTATGACTGAGTGGCAATTCAGCAGGATTCAATCACTGTTCACATCAAGCATTGAATAAATATTTAAAGGATTAGGCCAAAAACCGTCAGGAAAGGCTCAAAGATTAAATGCATACATGCATTTTTACAATGTTGCTTTAGGTCTGTTGCACTTTGGTATCTCCTTGTAATCTGATATGACCTTTTCACATGTTGCAGTTGAATTGAAGTTGAACTTAACAGGCACTGATGTCAGTAACTGGAGATGGTGAGTGACACTGCAATTCCAACAGCTTTTAAGGAATCCACAATAAATGTAATGCAGCTTTAGTAAACCCAGGTGGGATGGCAGAATTACACATGGGAAACCTAGAACTTTTCCCACAGATTCTGGAGTTTTAACTCCACAGTGTGGACCTTTTAGCCTTGACAGGTTCCTTACCTTGATGTCAGCCTGATTAACAATGTTGGTTTTCAGTTGAAGAAGAAACACTCTTGTCACAGAACGAGATGGACCAAGCTTTGACGAGGAGTGATGTCTGATCCGAAGGGTGGTGTCTGATCTATGACGGAACTTGATCCTGGAGGTGTTTGTACGGAGAGGGACTTGATGTGACAATAGCAAGGACACTAATAACTTATATTTAAATAGTATCTTGAACACGTTAAAATTCCTCAAGGCGTTTCATGGAGTAGTATATTTAAAAAATTGACACCATTAAAGGAGACTTTTATTCAGATGGCCAATAGCTTCATTAAGAGGTAAGTTTAAAGGAGTGTCTTAAAGAAGGAAAGTGAGTTAGAGTGGTGAATGGGTAAAGGGAAAACATTCCAAGTCTCAAAGCCAAGGCAACTGAAGGCATGACCACCAATGCTGGAGTGATTAGAATTGAGAATTTTCAAGAGAACAAATTTGGAGTGCACAGGTTGTGGGGAGGTCTTAGTCCAGTTGGCTGGACTAGTGATGCAGGTGACACCAAAAGCATGGGTTCAATTTCCGTCCCAGCTGAGATTATGCATGAAGGTCCACCTTCTCAACATTGCTTCTTGCCTGACATGTGGTGGTCCTCAGGTTAAATCACCACCCGTCAGCTCCCTCCCTCAAAATGGAGAATAGCCTATGGTCATTTGGGACAATGGCAAATTTACCTTAGCCTTACTGGGGGGCTGGAAAAAATTACAAAGATGAGAGATGTGAGAGGATGGAAGAATTGGAAAACAAGAATAAGAAGCTTAAAATCAAGATGGTGCTTAACCAGCAGCCACTGTAGGTCAGTGAGCATA
This sequence comes from Sphyrna mokarran, assembly GCA_024679065.1. Classification (NCBI taxonomy): domain Eukaryota; kingdom Metazoa; phylum Chordata; class Chondrichthyes; order Carcharhiniformes; family Carcharhinidae; genus Sphyrna; species Sphyrna mokarran. The sequence continues at coordinate 49,072,294 of JAGIQG010000008.1, forward strand.
GGGGTGATATGGGAACCGGACTTATGACGAGGACAGCTTTGGATTACCTCAAGTCTGTGGAAAGTAGAATGTGGGAGATCTGTCAGGCGTGTGTTGGAATAGTTGAGTCCGGAGATAATATGGCTGAGTATTTCAGCAGTGTATTAATTGTGCATGGCTGCAATGGTGAAAATAGGAAGTCTTAGAGATGGTGCAAATATGAGGTCAAAAACATCTTGAATCAACTTTGACACCAAAGTTGTGAAAAATCTCAGGTTGTTGCCTGGATGAGGGATAATGTCAATAGCTACAGAAACTAATGGCTTTAGTCTTCCCAATACTCAGTTGGAGATCTCTGCTTATCCAGTACTGTATATCAGATAAGCAGTCTGAAAATTCAACATTAGCAGAGAAGTCAAGAGGGCTGGTGAGGTAGAAGTGGGAAGTGGATGAAATATAGAAAGCACTTCCATTGTTCCTGGCCTACAAGAACAGCTGTGAAGGTAGTAAGGTTTTCTTCTCCACGCAGCTGTCCTTACTTCACTTCACTGCCAGATTTCCAGGATTAAACCTGTAAAACTGGTTAAATCAGAAGCTGCAAATGTTATTAAAATATTTAAATTGACCAGCTACCTCCTGCAAACAGATTGGCTACCTGCCCTTGTCCCGTCTCCATAAAATCCATAAGTGGGTAGGTTAGCTTCAGTGCTCAGATTTCTAAAATGTTAACCCCTGACACAAACTCAATCCACTCACTTTTTCATGTGTGGATCAGCCCATGGTCATTCCCTTGGTGACATGTTTTTCTTCCTGTGTGGTAAAAGTCAATGCCAAAGCACTTGTCTGAAAATTAGGGTGCTTGGAGAATGTTACAGGTTGAAAATAGATGCTGAACTTCATTCCGCAAAACATTTCGCTTTAATCCCTCCTTACTCAAGGGAAAATTCCACCATTTTTCAACTGGAATGTGGATATGTAGAAAGGATTATCTGGATAAGGAATTAATAAAAAAAAGTGACAACAAGTTGGCAAAGACAGAATCAGAAATGCTTAAGGGGATTCATTATATACCTGTCTTGCAAAGTTGTTTGTGGCTTCAAGCACCATAATCCATGTGTAATTTCTCTCGGATCAGAGAGTGCAGGCACTTTCACAGCAATATCACCTAACAGCATACTTGTTGTTGAAGTTAATTGTAAATGTACTGGGTTCAAATATCACCATTCAAAGATACGTCTTTAAATATCTTTTTCCCTGTGCCACTTACTTTGTGCAACAGCCTACTTCTTTAATGTTGGGCTACTGTTGCTATTAATAATAATTTAATATTAATATTAATTAATATTAAAGTGTTGAACACCTTGCAATTCTTAAGCTATGGATTCACAAGCATTTCACCATTTAGAAAGGAAGACAGATACTTCAATATATCTCCCAAAGTCTCAAAGTAATCCACATATAATGAATTCCTTTTGAAGAGCAGCGACTGGAGATATTTAGGCCAACATATTTAAGCCAATGAGAATGGCTAATCATTATGTTTAATTTTTATTAAATAAAGCTGTTTAAATCAAAAGACTAACCAACCCTTTTTTGCTCAGAATATAGTTTTAGCTTATCACCCTCCCCCCCCAACTCCAACTTGCCACTGAAATATCCCAAATAATGCTCCATCAAATACAAGCAAAGAGTCCTCAAACAGAATTGTTACAGCACAGAAGGAGGCCATTCGGCTCAACGTGTCTGCTCTATCTCTCCAAATGAACATGATGACTTAATGCCATACTCTTCTTTTCCTGTACCATTGCACATTGTTTCTATTCAAGTAATTATCTATTGCCATCTTGAATGCCTCAATCAAACCTGCTCGTACCACAATTCATTCCAGACCTGAACCTACTTGCTCTTGAAAAGGGGTTTGTTCACATCACATTTTCTTCCTTTGCAAATCACTTTAAATGTGTGACCTCTTGTTTTTGATTCTTTTACAAACAGGAACAGCTTTTCCCTATCCTGTCTAGCCCCCTCGTGATTTTATCTATCAGATTTCCTCTTAGCCTTCTTCTCTTCAAGAACAGTCCCAACATCTCCAATCTATCCTTGAATCTGTATCCCCAAAGCCATTCTTGCAAACTCTTCTGCATTCTCTCCAATGTGTTCACATCCTTCCTATAGTGTGACACCCCGAGTGTGGAATATTCCAGCTGAAGTCTAACTTATCTGAGGTATAAGTTCAGTATAACTTATTTGTTCTTACATTCCACGCCCCTATTAATAAAGCACAGAATGCTATATGCTTTATTAACTTTTCTCTCTACTGCCCTGCTACCTTTAAAATATATGCAGATATACACCTGAGTCCCTCTGCTTTCACATAAGAAGTATTCCCCTTATTTAATATTGTCTATGTTCTTCTCAGCAAAATGCATTGAACTTCATCTGCTACCTATCCGCTCAATTCAAAACTCGATTATGTCATTTTGAAGTCCTACACTGTCCTTTGGAGAGTTTGCAATGCTTCCAAATTTCATGTCATTGGCAAAATTTAAAATTATACTCTGCACACCAAGATCTTGATTTGTTAATCTGTATCAGGAAAAGTAAATGCCCCAATACCAACCCCAGGGAAACTTCACTAGAAACCTTCCTCCACCCTCAAAAATATCCAGACATTTGCTCTTTGTTTTCTATTACTCAGCCAATTTTGTATCCAAATTGCTACTGTCCCTTTTATTCCCTTTGACTTTATGAACTTTAACTTTTCTCACAAGTCTGTTATGTGGCACTGAAGTGAATGTCTTTTGAAAGTCCATATATATCGCATCAACAACATTACCCTCATTAACTCTTTCTGTTACTGCTTCAAAAAACTCCAGTAAGTTAGTTAAAAATGTTTCTCCATTTAGGAATCCATGCTAGCTCTTCCTAATCAACCCACATTTTTCCAGATGACTACTAATTCTATCCCGAATAATTGCTTCTAGAAGTTTACTCAGCACTAATGTTAAACTAACTGGCTTATGATTGCTAGGTTATTCTTACAACCTTTTTAACAAAGATGTAATGTTTGTACTTTTCCTCTTGTACCTTCCCTGCGTCCAGGGAAGACTGAATGACTACGGCCAGTGCCTTGCAATTTCCATTCTCATTCCTTCAATATCCTTGGATGTATCTCATTAAGTCCTGGGGCCTAGTTAACTTTAAATACCAATAGTCTAACCAACACCTTTTCCTTATTATTTTTAGACAATTCTAGTAACAAAGTTTTCCATTCTGTTATCATGGCCTGAATATCATTTACCTCCAGGCTGCTTCAAAGCATTTATTTATTTCTTTTTGGCAAAAATATATGTTTTCCTAAAATACCTGAAAGAATATTGCAAAGAGATCATCACACATTGTGCAATGACATTCCCTTCACTGCTTTCTCCAATTAGAGTCACGGGAGTCAGAGCCTATCCCAGTTGTCCCTGGGTGCTAAGTAAACTACACCCAGGACTGGATATCAGTCCATCATAGGACACACACGCACACACACACAAACTGGGAGGCAATTGACCATGGCCAATTTACTTAACCTGCATGTCTTGGATTGTGGGAGGAAACCAGAGCACCCTCATGAAACCCATGCAGACATGACAAGAGCATGTAAACTCTACACAGACAGACATCTGGGGCCAGAATTGAACTGGAGCTGAGAGGTAGAAGCTGTAACTCCTTAATGATATTCAGATTTTCGACATATATTTTGTTGCACTCTGAAGTATTACAATACAGTCAAACAAATGTTACAGATTTTTTAACATGGGCATTACAAATGATGCAAAGGTATTTAAGTTGTCAACATAGATCAGATTGCATTCTGAGATGCTTTAGTACAATTGTGATACATGCATTATTCGCTCTATAATTCATTCTAAGTCATACAGCTTGAGAAGGTTCTATACAGTTTCACTCCCGTGGGTTCTCTATGGGTGAAATATGCCTTAGACTGTGACCTTTCCCCACTACACTTCTGCAGTGGCTGCCTTGAACTTTACTTTGTCCCTCAGGATGTAGTCCTGGACTTGGAATGTGCCAGTCAATCAAGGACAATGCTTTTCACAGCAAGGTCAGTAAGTTTGGAGTGCTTCCCCGGGAACATCCAATAGATCACTGTGTCACAGAGCTGCTCAGAATGAATGTCAGCAAATACCAGCTCACCTCTGTACAATCTCATCTTTCTCCAGACCTTCTTTGCAAAGCCAAATTCCAAAAAGAGGTAGACAACAGTCTCCACCTCACCATAGTCACCTCGAGCTCAACGCGTAAATGGGCTGAGACTGACAGGGAAGATCTTTCTTACCACCAGTAAAAAGAGGTCTTGGTGGTTGAAAGTCCTGGTGAGAGGCATTCTGCTAAATGATCTGCTCAGGGAACCAGCCAATACACTCCGTCATCTCCATTTCACGTAGGGCCTTAGAAAGTTCGGTGATAGATTTGTAGTGTAAGGTGCATAAGTTTTTCCACAAGGACGGGCATTTGACACGGTCCAACTTATTGAAGCATTTAATGGTATCACAGACAGACACAACTTTCACAACATTTGGGACAGTTAGACCAATAGCATGTAGTGACATTTGGTGTTTGTATACCAAGTATCTATGCACAACTTGTTGCTGCCACATACAAAGGTGGCCATCAGGATTATGGTGATGTCATGCATATTTTCTCTCTTTGTTTAGAGATTTGTATGTCACATCTCTTTGAATGGAATCCTTAGTCAGCACTACTTCCTCACAGCGCCCAGGTTTGATTCCCAGCTTAGGTCACTGTCTGTGTAGAGTTTGCACATTCTTCCCATGTCTGCATGGGTTTCATCCCACAGTCTGAAAGATGTGCTGATTAGGTGTATTGGTCATGCTAAACTCTCCCTCAGTGTACCTGAACAGGGTGCCAAAATGTGGCAGCTGAGAGGTTTTCACAATAACTTCATCGTAGTGTTAGTGTAATACCTGCGATACTAATAAATAAATTTCTAAACATTGTTAACCCCCAGATGAAGTGGAAAATGGCTCAGATGATTACCTCAGCACAGGAGTGAGAAATGGACCAGACCTGTGTTACATACAGAAACAACGAAAAGTACCTCATACTTGATGACCAGGTTCTTGCTTGCAATGGAGAGGGAATATCGCTTCCACACACCTGGTTTTTATTACATTGTACTTATTCACTTCTTCTGGTTTCTAATATGTTCCCTGGTCCCTCCAAACCATGTCCCCAGCACTCTCAGGTCATTTGACCTGATAGTGAAGGGGACAAGGGATCAGTCAGCCCAGATCCCAAAGAACATGATCTTGTACTTCTCACAATTTACCTTGGCATCTGAGGCCAGTTCAGTTTGGGCACAGATGTTGATCATTCTGTGCACCATCAAAGAAACACAGTAAGAAGTCTGACAACATCAGTTTTAAATCCAACCGATTTATTTGATAGTAAATAAATCGGTTGGATTTAAAACTGATGTTGTCAGACTTCTTACTGTGTTTACTCTAGTCCAACGCCGGTATCTCTACATCACCAACAGAGAAACCAGTCACATTGTCCATGTACAGGAAGACTTTGACTTAAGTGCAGCTATTGCCTGGGATAGTCACTCCTTTTATGTCCAAATGATGGATTCAGCAAAGGGTTCTATACAACACATGAATTATGCCTGACTTCAGGTTTAATTGGAAAGCTTTGAATCCCACCCATTGATTGAAACCACACTGCTGATTTTGTGTAGAGCATTTGGATCCAGTTGTAGATTCCTGCCCTAAACCCCATTTTAGATAGCACATCCATCATGTAGGTACGCAATATTCTGTCAAAGAGTTTCCCCAGTCCAGGTGGTGAAGCAAGTGTTTACCCTCCTGTCCAGAACATAGGCAATTTTATCCCTGAGTATTGCAAATCTATTAGAGATCTTCCTTCCAAGTATAGAGTAGATCTGGTGAGGGTGGATCACTGTCTCAAGAACAGACCTGATCCAATTAGCAATGACCCATGGACAGAATTCTACAGTCTACATTTAATAGTGAAATGGATTTTCAATTTCTAATTTCTTCTTTTTCCTCCTTCCACTTGTAGATGAGGGTAATGTTTTCTTTATTTATCTATGGGATGTGGACATTGCTGGCTGGCCAGCATTTATTGTCCATCCCTATTGCCCTTAAACTGAAGGGTTGCTAGGCCATTTCAGACGGCAGCTAAGAGTCAACTGCATTGCTGGGTGTCTGGAGTCATATGTAGGCCAGACCTACATGTGAGAAGGACAGAGTTTCTTCCCTAAAGGACATCAGTGAACCAGATGGGTTTTTACAGTAATTGACAATGGTTTCATTGTCATCAGTAGACTTTTAATTCCAGAATTTGTATTGAGTTCAGATTTCACCATCTGCCATGGTGAGACTTGAACCCAGGTCCCCAACTCATTTCCCTGAACCTCTGAAATATTAACACAAAAAAGAAAATGCTGGAAAATCTCAGCACATCTGACAGCATCTGTAGGGAGAGAATAGAGCCAAGGTTTTGAGTAGGGATAATCCTTCATCAGAGCTTAGACTTGAAATGTTGGCTCTAATCTCTCTTCACAGATGCTGTCAGACCTGCTGAGATTTTCCAGCATTTTCTGTTTTTGTTTCAGATTTCAGTATCTGCAGTATTTTGCTTTTATTGAAGCAAAATTGAATTGAACTGGAGCTGAGAGGTAGCCACCACGCCAATCAATACCACTACGTCACTGACTCCCCCATTTCCTCATGGATTCTGACATGCTCTCTCCCAGAAGCATACTGTTGTATATTTCCAGCAGATCTGGGCCAATCCAGCCCCACAGAACCGAATACAACTCAACCAGTAAACCAATGTTTCTGGGAGTTTTACTCTTCTTTAAGGACTCAAGGGCTCTAGTCAACTCGTCCAGAGTTAGCAGCTTTTCCCCAGCTCGCTGTCCTCGAGGACCTCCGTGATAAAGAACAGGAAGGCCTGGGAGGCTGTGTTGTCTGTGGGCTTCATGTCATTCAATCCAGCATTAAAAGATTTGCTAATCCTCAAAATGTCAGGCTGCGATACTGATCACAGAGCTCTCTGTGTGTACCCTTTGAAAGAAAAAAACATGAACATGTCTGATTCTGCTCCATGAAGTGGACTCTGAACCAGAAGACGATTTTGGAAGGCTCTATTGCAAACAGCAAGGCTTGCAGGCCCTTAACCACCTAGAGATCTTCCTTAACATTGATTCCCTTCGACTGCAGCTGGAGCAGATTCTGCATGCTTGATTTAATTTGGTTTATTATTGTCACTCATATTAGTATACAATGAAAAGTATTGGTGCATGTTATACAGACAAAGAATACTGTTCATAGAGAAAGAAAGGATAGAGTGCAGAATGAAGTGTCATAGCTAGGGTGTAGAGAAAGATGATGCGAGGTAGGTCCACCCAAACATCTGACAGCAGCAGGGAAAAAGCTGCTCTTGAGTTAGTTGGTACGTATCCTCAGACTTCTGTATCTTTTTTCCAACGAAAGAACGTGGATGAGAGTGTGTGGGGTCCTTGATTATACTGGCTGCTTTTCTGAGGCAGCGGGAAGTGTAGACAGAGTCAATGGATTGGAGGCTGATTCATGTGATGCACTGGGATTCATTCGTGACCTTTTATAGTTTCTTGCAGTCTTAGACAGAGTAGGAGCCATACCAAGCTGTGATATAACTGGAAAAATGCTTTCTATGATGCATCTTTAAAAGCTGGTACTTGCACATATCAAATTTCCTTAGCTTCCTGAAAAAGTAGGGGCATTAGTGGACTTTCTTAACTTTAGCGAAAACATGGAAAGACCAAGACAGGTTGTTGGAGGACACCTAGAAGCTTGAAGCAGTTGACCATTTCCACTTCATCCCCATTAATGTAGACAGGGGCATGTTTTCCACTATGCTTCCTAAAGTCAATGACAACCTCCTTCATTTTGTTGACATTGAAGGAAAGATTATTGTCATTGCACCAGTTCACCAGATTGGTTTTCTGGAATCAAGACTTTTCCCCCATTGCCATTTCTTGAACACCTTTGAGGATGAAAAACCTTTTGATATTCTCCTTTGTTGCCTCCCACCAGTGTGTCAGGGACTCAAAGCGGGGTTTTATGATTCTCCAATCTTTGTATTCCTTTTGAGGTCCTCCAGTTTCTCTGGGGCCAACAATTTTACATTCAATTTCCATGTCACCTTGCCAATCCCCTGGTCCTCGTGTAGGTGATAGTCAGCCAGGAGGAGGCAGTGCTCACTGAAGAATACCAGTTTGACATCAGTGGACCTGATTGTGAAAGCTAAGGGCATAAACAGGAAGTCTGCCTGGAGCAGTCAGACCCATCTGGTTGTGACTAGGTTTGTCCAAACTGCGCTCCAGATCCCAAAGGTATCCTTGGCTTCAACTTGTCAAACTTGTTGACATACCTGGCAAGAAAGTTGAACAGACCTATGACTGGAATGTGAGAGTTGTAGAAGTGAATAGTTACCCTAGCCCAATATGACGGCAGAGTAAAGAGGGGCTCCACTTTGAGGATTCTGAGATGCAGCAGGTCTCACTTCTCCTTGAAGACTTTCAGATATTTGATGCAGGCAGCCGTATTCTTGAAGGTCACATCAAAGTATTCAGCACTGGAGAAGTCCTGCAGCTTCAAATCAACAGGATTCCCTTAATGAAGAAGGCATGGTCAATGGGTGTACCTCCTTTGTTGTCTTTCACTGCCATTGGTGTCGCGTACACCTTAGTTTGGGACTTGATTCGTTGCAACCATCACTTCCTCAAGTCCCTGATGTTCGGCACTGGAGCCCCTTCACAGAGAACAAACAGCTACCGAAGAGTTTCCAACCCTAAAGGACAAGAGACCTCTCTTGAAATGAAGTTTGGCTTTTGTATCTGCCATTCCTAAGCATTGTTCAGTTCCTTAGCCAATGTGCATGGCTAATTGAGATTCCAGATGTGGCTAATAGCATTTCTGACTAATAAATAAAAAATGAACAATAGACACCGTAATTGGGCCTGTGATTTCAATACTCATATTCATGGGCACGTGTGCTTTAACCTTGTTGCAAGTTTGGTAATAATATGGTGAGACGAAAAGCAGAATATGTGATTGTTTCTTGAGTGTTGTGTGTAATTTATCTCCTTGGTTACAGAATGAAGATCGATGTTCCTTAAGTAAACATAGATGTGAAGCACATTTTCCTGAAATGTTTGCAATGCTTGAGGCGTTTGTACATGGTTAAAGTAGTGCTGCTGTAGCCATATGTGTGGCGAGTCAGCAATTTCTATTGGATAACACTGTCCTGAACTGCAATCAGTTATCCTTTTATAGCTCTCACAACATTAGAAGAATCACTCAACAGTTTGTCAAATGTTTGAAACATAATGAAAACTACATGTTTGCAGTGAGGACAAAGAGATAAACTCAGACATGTGTAATCAGTATGAGCCATTTTTTAACCAATTTTGTTCCAAATCTTTCAAAAATGATGAGGGCTTTACATTAGTCAGTTCAATATTTTAGTATCAAACTGGTTTGTACTGTATCATTCTAACAGCTAGGAGGGAACAAAGTCAGATTTGTAATCTTCATAAAAGTATGGATCATTGTACAATCCACAAGTCAGAAGCTTTGTGCTTTATTATATTGTCTGAATGCCCTAATTGTTTTGTGGTCTTCCGCTTATCTGCAGACTAATTATTTAGCTGTAATTTCCTTGGCGGGGCAATCAGCATTGAATTGTCATTGTGGGCCCAATTACATATACTAAATTTCATCCGTGCCTGCCTCACCTGATCTTCTGACTCAGATTGATTGAGACCCAGCAGCATAGCTGCCCTCAAAGCCCAGTGTCACAACCTGGCAGAGTCAGATTGAAGAAGAACACACCCACATTTGTACTGCACTAGTCACTGCAAAACCAGGTAAGTCCCCTTGAAATTGAAAAGCCAGGGAGAAGGTAAATGGATAGAGTTTGGGAGGTGGGGGATTGAAGTCATGGATGGGGGAGTGGGGAAGAATCAGATGAACAAATGGAGGTTGTGGGTGGGGGAAATTGGATGTTGGGGGATGTGGAGGTGGAGGAAGGCCATAGGTTGGGAAGTGGGTTTGGAGATTGGGTGGAGGATCAGAAGTTTGGGGGGTTGATGGTCAGGGGTTTGAAGGTTCAGAATTCAAGGTTGGACACTGGGTAGAGTGGGAGGTTCGAATTTGGGAAAGGGGAAGGGGGCATGAAGGTGATGGCGGGGGTGGGGGGGGGTGCGGCCAAACATTGGCTGGTACGGGTGGGATCAGTTTGGAGGAGTGGCCTGGTCAGGTTGTTAAGGGTTAGAGGTAATCCCATTGGAGGTTGAGGAACACCATGGGAGGGTGGTTACTTGAGGATTAAGAGGAGTCCCCTGACTGTCAAGGAAGGTCAGGCAGTTGGAGGATGGCGGGTTGGAGTTGGACAGAAAGAGGTGGAGGATGATCGGAGGTGATAGGTGGTAGGATATTGGAGGAAGGCAACTAACCCACTCCCAGGTAACAGGTTGGTGCTTCAAATATTATAATGGAGCTCAGTGCCTCACCTTTGGTGACCATCTTGAATTTAATTCTGGACAGTTGTGCATTTTAAGCCTCAGAAACTGGACAATTAAACTCAACTGAGGATTGCCAGATCCAAGGGTTGACCGTGTTTTGAATTTACCTGCCAGACCTAGCAGGCTGCCATGAAACACCTATGATCAACCACCACCTCCACTTTTCACCCCTTCCAATCTCTGCCCTCTCCGCATGGCACCCCCTCAGGCTTCCAAACACCTGAAGACCTTCAATCCTCCCCTTCAGCCACTCCCCACAGAGTCCTGGAAACAACCCTCTCCAATGGATCTTCTACCTGGGCCCACCCATGGCACTGCCCCCAGGCATGTTCCCTCCACATGGGCTATTCTTACCTTTGCGTCTCCGGGAGATTCCCATCAACTGAATCTTGTCTTTCAAAACCTGTCAGCATGATATCCCATTGGTGAAACTTGAATAGTCAATGAGCTGGGGGGGGTGGGGGGGGGGGGGGGGGGGGGAGGAGGAGGAGGAGGTGGAGGAGGAGGAGGGAGGGGGAGGTGCAGCGGGGGGCGGCGTTACATGGCAGACAGTTGGGTAATCATATTAAAGTATATGGAAATTATTTAAAATGAGGTATTTGCACTAGGGCCTCATGATATCACTGGCATGGAGGCGTGGAATATCACGAAACACATTTCCTGATTTTTTCCAGATTTTCAGCCTGCGTTGTGGTTTCTGCAGGCCGCTAATGTGGGCTAAAAATCTTCCTCACCAAATCATTAATTCGTTTGATAGAATACTTCTGAAATGAATGCATTATGCACATTCTCTCTACTTCTGTGTGTTTCCTCTGGGTGCTCTGGTTTCCTCCCACAGTCCAATGATGTCCAGGTTAGGTGAATTGGCCATACTAAATTCTCCCTCAGTGTACCAGAACAGATGCCAGAGTGCGGCGATTAGGGGATTTCCACAGTAACTTCATTGCAGTGTGAATAGAAGCCTACTTGTGACTAATAAATAAACTTAAACTTTATTGTCGGCATGTTTGTCATGTTTCTGAGTGCCACCAACATTACTGTATACCTGGAGGCTTCCTTAGTTGAACAAAATAACTTTCTTTTACAAGACTGCATCATTAGCTGCATGCTCGCAGCTTATCCAAAGTACCATCTACTAGTAACAATTCCCCTCGCTACGTCTTGATTGCTTGTTCAGACCACATGACGGTTATCCAGTAAGGTTGCTTTTATAGGGACAAACATCAAAATTACCAATTAGTATGAATCTTCTTAATCTCAAATACTCTCCAATATTCTCATCAGGAATCCACTACTCACTATCTCTCCTCCACTAAGTTCTATTCATCAATTACTCATATCTTATCATCCATGGCCCAACATTCACTGACTCTGTAGCCACAAACATTTTAGAATCTTCATTCCTGTTCACAGTCTGTTCATGGTCTCACTCTACCATACTGGTATAATCATGTCCTACAAAACCAACACATATGACTTGTTCTTCCACCTCCAGTCCACTATACACATTCTGTCCTACTTTGCTACTGACAGTGAAGTTTACTGCATTCCTGCACTCTGGAATTCCCTTCCCTCACTTTCATTTCGCTGATTGCCTTCCCATTTTCAAGATTCACTCTAAAATTCTATTCATTTTCAGTCATCTCGCCAAACTCTTTTTGTAACTTTGTAACTTTTACCTAGTTTCAATCCCCACTTTGTGAAACATCTGGAAACAGTTTGCTGCGCTGGGGATAAATACATCTGTAAGTGGTTATTGTTGTATTCTGCATATTTAGAAAATCATTTCCAAGCTTGGCAAATAGCATAGATTTACACAACAGGACACAGCAATGAACCTGATGTTTGAATAGCACCTTATTTCATCATTTTGTGTAATAGTTTAGCTGCTGACATAGATTCTGTTTCCCAAAAATGTGCAAATGGGCATCAAATCCATGTGTTACAAACGACACCGAACAATGAATAGCAATTAGATATAGGATGAGTTTGTTCAAATGAGACCACATTTCAACTGGAAGTATGTAAATATTGTGATGAATAGCTATTTTCCTACAATATAGATAGTCACTGTCCATTTATTTGTTGTTCATTTGAAGTAGTTTCACAACTAATCTATAATACAGATCTAGTGAAAGCAAGTCCACCTCTCCCAATGAGGTTGCCGAGGCTCTAGCATTGTCTGCCCTGTGACAGGGGCCAGCAACATTAGTAGCCATCCCACCAGCATTAGTTAATCAGCCAAGTCTGAGGTAGCCGATTACTGGTCCTTCTCCAGGAGGATTGCTCACCAGTTTCTCCCTGGCAACTGTAGGCTCAGGACTCCCATCTGATCCCAGAGTCCGGGTCCAAATTTCTTTGGGGGAGTTATGCCCCAGGGCTCAGATTGTTTGCCAATTCCCTAAGACAGAAACACAAGAAGATTTTATTAACCTTCCTTCATTTGACAAGTGATGGTGAAAGAGAAAAAGGACACAAGGATCACTGTGTTTTTGACCATCAGTTTAACTGACCTGAAATGGATGATAGAAAGTTGGTCCAGAGGAGTAGTGGTCTAAATTAAATGATACCCGTTGATTCAAAAATGGAGGCCCACGTGCCATTTTAACTGTGGTCTGACTAAGGACTGCAGAGTTACAGACTAACCGGCAAAAGCCAGTGGTGGGCAGCATCCTGATTCCTTAAAAATAAGGTTTTGTTTTTCTTCTAGTTTTTACAGGTTCCTTCTGAGTCAGGGAGAGAAGGTGTGCTTCTCCTAACCCTACAAACATATCTTGGGCCCCAGTTGCACCAGATTTTGCCCCACACTGATGAGTCTTATCCTCTTTCTCACTTGCCTTGCCCAGGACAGTTTCTGTAAATTTGTAATGGTGATCTGATCTGCCATGAGTTCATACTTCCACTCATTGACGTGTAATTGCTGCCAGTTTTCAGCAGAACTTGGTTTTTGGGCATGAAACTGAAGCTCTAGGCTCCGGCCTCACACTTTGAGAGCTGATAGTTTGTTTAGGATACCCAACTCTTACCTGCACCTTTTCCTCAACTCAATTAAAGTTGAGGTGATGACTAACGGAATGCCTCAAGGTCTCAATAATCCATTTGAGAGGATAAATCTGATGAGGTACTGTAAACATCTGATTGCATGTCCCAGCACCATGTCCAATTAACATTAGACCTTATTCAAAGTCACATTACTGAAATAAACCATAATCTTGAATTAGCATAGAATTCACAGGCCATTCTGTCCAACTGACCCATCCTGGCATATTTGTTCCACACAAGCCATGCCTCACTCTAATTCATTTGATCCTATCAATTGTATCCTTCCTTTCTTTTCTCTTTCTTGTGTTGATTAGATGTATCTAGGTTATTTACCCCAACTAATCCCTGTGGTAGTAAGTTCCACGTTCTCATCATTCTCTCGGGAAGAAGCTTCTCCTGAACTTCAAAGCGGAGTTACCAGTAATTCATGAAACACATAAATGTGAACCATTTATTTTCCTTTTCCTAAAATTGATTTTTATATTTCATCCATCTTTCTTACTTTTCACATCCCTTTTTACATAACTTGATATGGAGTTGCAGCTCAGTTTTGGGGCCCTATTTTACCATTTTGATTCTAAGTACTGGGCTGACTTGAAACTGGAAATGTTTCAGATCCGATTTTTAGACCCTTTCTCAGGTGCTCTGATATTCACTGTACCCGAAAAAATAGCAGTGATTGGGAATCACACTGCACAAGCCTGTGGGCAGGGCTAAATGCACCCAAAACATTGCAGCTTTAATTGGCATCTCCAACTGCCCATGCGAGAAATAAAGATAGAATGCTGCTCCCCTGCCACATCCCTCCTGGGCCAGATAATGCTTTCTCCAGCCTCTACAGACATTGCCTCACTTCCCCAACATTACAGATCCCCTTATCCCCCACACACCCAGACTGATCACTGGTCTCCCCACTCCTTCTCCCCCATCAATCTCTCCCCTCCAGTGATCTCAAACAGAATGGCAATGGACCCTCCTTCCCCTCCATCTGATCACAAGCAAAGTGGCAGCAGACCACTTCCCCATCGATCTCAAGCAATGAGTTGTCAGATCCATCTTCACCCTTCCGCCCTCCCCTTCTCGACCCAATCTCAAGCAGAGAGCTGTCAGATACTCGGTGTTTACCTCCTCACTAACTGGAATGTCCAAATCGGACTTTTATGGATTCTGATTGGAGCAAATGCATTTAAATGGCTGTTGCGCCCATTTTGGACATGATCCTGAATGTGGCCATTTTTGGGCCTTGGTAAAGGGGAATCAGCGCAGAGATGGACACGGATCACCCTACTTGTCTCACAATTGACTTTAGTGCATTTTGCACCCAAGAATGGGTGCAACGTGATGGTAAAATCAGGCCCCTGGTGTCTGTGCCATCTTTATTATCAGTATTTTCGGAGCATTGTTAAACTGACCCATTGTAATGCACTTTTCAACTGGTGTTCAACTAATTCCATGTTCAGTAAAATTCCTTCATGAATAACTGCACTCGTGCAGTCTTTCACTAATGGTCTAACCGTTTGAAGCTAACAAGATTTGCTAGGCAGGAGGCAACATTCTTACATTTAACTTCAGGTTTGCATTGTGCACGAGGCATGTTGATCACATCTAAATATAGATTGGGTCCTGAGAACAACATCGATGGAAAGAGCCAACATACTGTCATCTGTAGTAACCCATGCAGTTAGCTCAATGTTACCTCAAGCCAGAAGATTATGCATCTTGTGGATGTGAGATTAAACCTGAGGCTCTGTTTGCCCTTTCATATTTATATGGGCAATAGTAACAACAACTTATATTTATAGTGCACCTTTAACCTAGTAAGCTGTCCCAAGGGACTTCACTGGAGCGTTATCAAACAACATTTGACACTAAGTTTCATAACGAGATATCAGGATAGGTGACCAAAGGCTTGATCAAAGATGGAGCTTTCATGCAGCATCTTAAGAGAGGTAAGAGAGAGAAAGAGAGGCAGAGGTGTTTAGGGAAAGAGTTTCAAAGCTCTGGGTCTTGGCAGCTGGTAGCACAGCCATCTGTCATAGGACAATTAAAATCAATGATACGCAACAGACCAGAATTGGAGGGTCACAGACATCTTGGAGGAAGGGAGAAATTATAGAGATAGGTATGGTCACAGATATATTGGAGGATAGAAGAGATTACAGAGATAGAGAGTGGCAAGACCATGGCAGTATTTAAAAATACAATAAGAATTTTAAAATTTGAGGTACTGCTTCACCAGGAGCTAATATATGTTGTCATGCAAAAGATGGTGAATGAACAATACTTCTTTTATTCATTTGTGGGAAATGGGCGTCATTGGTTGGCCAACATTTATTGCTCATCCCTAATTGCCCAAGGGCAGCTGAGAGTCAACCATGGTGCTATGGTTCTGGAGTCACATGTAGGCCAAACCAGATAAGGACAGCAGATTTCCTTCCCTGCAAGATAGGACAAAGGCAGTGAACCTCAAGGTAATAGCAAGTAGAATGTGTTGGAATGGCCAGGGGTATTTTAGAACAGTCCTGTCTAGAGAAAGCAATAGTATGAATGAGGCAGTGGCAGAGCCTGGGAGAAGTCGGATGTCATTGTGGAGGTGGAAATGAGTTGATTTATAAACGAAGAGCTCATGGCCCTATTGAAAGAAGAGCAGTGGAGTTCTCATTCATAATCTACCCATGTTTACTCTGTAACTAATATTGCTAAAGCAAGCGATCTGGTCATTATTATATTCTGCTTGTGTGAGTTTTGTGTCTGCAAATTGGCTGCCATATTTCCCTACAAACTAAACTTTAAACTTTAAAGGTATGTCATTGGTTATAAAACAATTTGAAATATCCCAAGGAGGTAACAGATACTAGATAAATTCAAGTTCTTTTTTTGCTTAATTAAACAGTTTGATATGTTGACCAGTGGCTGAGAATCCTTTGCATTCTGTACTTTTCCAAGACTAATGTAAAAGATTTGCTAGAGTGAATCTGCTGAAGACTTCAGTGAAAGTCATAGTATATTCTTATCAGATTAAGAATAGTAAAACAGATTAAAAGAACACTATCATGGGGTTCAACTCCTCAAAGTGAAAGTTGGCCAGAATTCCTGGCCTGATGGCCATCCCATGACTTCTAGACAGGCACATGCAAGAGAGATTGCCTTGGGTATGATGCGGTTGAATGACCTTCCAACATTATTGTCAAGACTTACACTTGAATAATGATCAATTGGACAAGGTACTGGAGGGAGCTGGATAAAGTGTTATTTCAGGGACAGTAAACTGACCAAAGAAATATTTTATTAACAAGTGAAATAGTCAATCAATTAAAAACTTTCACAATGTCACACTATAGCCAGTTTGTAGGTTCTTTAAAAAGCTGTTGGGGTTTATTTTAACCTAACCTACTGGACAGATAAGATTGAGTTGGCCATTCATTTTTCATTCTGCCTGATTTTGATTTTCATTGTGCTTCCCATGAGAAAGGTCAGTTTAAAAGTATCCCCGCTCTTTCTGCAAAATTGTGAAGGTGACATGTTCATGAATGGAGAAATACATTTCAATGCAGCTGGTGGCAAAATAACAATATGTTACTGATTGTGTCTGCTGCAATACAGATTTAAGTAAGATTTGCTCTTCTATTATGTCTGTTTTTTGACTTCAGGATATCCTGAAATGATTTACAACCACTGATGTCTGAGGTTATGAGAATTGCTACAGAAAAACAAACCTCTTCATTCTGGGATGAATCCCAGCTCTGTGCTGCAGAGATCATTTGGATACAGAAGTCAACCTCAGCGTTCATATACTAGGCTGGAATGTTACAGCCATTCGCACTGGCGGGATTTTCCATCCCACTGCAGTGAAGGAAATTTGGCTGGGCACCAAATTCTTCGTCTTCATTGCAGTAGGAGCATGGCGTAATTGGCCTGTAAGATCATGCCCTGGGATGTGAAACAAAAGTCAACATGGGCATTCTTGCACATTGCAATCCAGTGCTAAGAGACAAAAGTTATTGATTAAGCCCCAAGTGGAAAATTGTGGCCGATTCTAGACAACATGCTAGACAATAAGGATGTTAAGATCTTAGAAAAGATGTAAAGGACATTTACCACAATTAAAGCAGAAATCAAAGATTCCAGTTGCGGAGAGGGACTGAAGCAATTGGGGCTGTACTCCTTTGAGCAGACAAAGTTGAGCAGCTATTTAATTGAGATATTCAAAAGCATTAGGGATATTAATTTTTTTTTAATTCATTTTGTGGGGCATGAGTGTCAGTGGCTATTTATTGCTCATCCCTATTGCCCTTTAGAATTTGGTGGTGATCTGTCTTCTTAAACTGTTGGAGTCCCTGAAGTGTAGGCAGGCACACACACGTTAAAGAGGGAATTCTAGGATTTGGGTGCAGCAGCACCGAAGGAATGGCAATATATTTCCAAGTCAGGATTGTGAGTTTCGTAAAGGGGACCCTTGAGGTGTGATGTTCCCAGATATCTACTATCTTTCTGTTTCTAGATCAGTGGTTCCCAAATTCTTTAGTAGCATTTCAATGAAACAGATAATTCAATTGCATACACACTGAATCAATCACTCATAAACATCACATTGACTTACACTTACTATGGTTATGGTCTTATTAGACTGGAATGCAGGTTCAGTTTGCCCAATCTCTCTTTGTTGGACAGTCCCACCATTCCCAGGACAAGTCTATGAACCTTCATTGCACTCCCTCCATGGTAATAATATTCTTTCTGAGGTAAGGGGACCAAAGCTGGACATTATACCTCAGCTGCAATCTAACCAAGTCCCTATACAATTAAAGATCTCACCACGTCTTTTGCACTAAAGGCTAATCTTCCTCATCAATTGCTGCATGGTGTTTGCCAAATCATGGTCCTGCCCGTGCCATGTCTGTGAATGATATCCCGCCTCCCCCAGTGTTTTCTCCTGACCCAGCTGCAAACCCAAGTAACAGGGCCGTCTCTGGTCAGGTAACACTGATGGTGATTTTCAACATTTCTTGAGCTAGACACACTTAGGGAAGGATTTTTCAGCCATGCTTGCCTCAAGGTCAGAATATCCCACCTGAGGTCAATGAACCTTTTCATGATCCAGGTCCTGCCTGCTACAATTCCCATGGTGGGTGAGTTGGTAAAATTCCACCCCTGCTCTCTTGTGAGTGAAAGATTCTTGTGAGGCCCCATTCCAGCCTGGAGTCAGTGGCCTGGATGATACTATGATGATTACATATGAACAGGAAACCTTGTGAATTCCCCCCTTCCAGCAGTGGTATCTGTCCTGATTCCCTCTCCACCATCTGTTCAATGGAGTCTCTCTCCAATATCTCAACCCCCCACATCGCTCATGGTGGTATCATCCAGTAACTTCCTCCCTTCACCCAGCATATTTGCTGCTTCCAGAGCATTCAATCTAAGATGGTGGCAGCAAGCCTGGTTGTTGTGAATGGCTGTAACTAGTTACAGTTGTATCCTTTCATCAACCTCCACACTGTTACTGGGATCTATGAAGCGGGTTCTTGGGTGGTGGGTAATAGAACCATATGGGGAGCAATAGAGGAAATGGCAAGTGCCCAGCATTGCACTTGCAAGCCAACACACATGCTTGATGAGCCAGCAGCATGATGTGAGCGGGAGGCTGATTGGCACTGCACATGCCAATTAAGATTTGGCATTCAAATACCACACTTACTGAATCATTCCCGCAACAGGCCATGGCATACTTGCATAGTTCTGACAGCACAGCAGTGTGCCCTGGCACATTGGTTGAAAACTACAGTTCTAGATGATAGTGGTCATGAGTATAGAAGTTATTGCCTAAGAAACATTGAGAAGTTCCTGCAATGCAACCTGTAGATGGTACAAACTGCTGCCACCATTCATTGTTTGTGGAAAGAGTAACAATCAAATGGGTTGCTTTGTCCTGCACAGTATTATGCCTCTGGGGTATTGTTGGAACTGCACTCATCAGGCAATGGGAGAGAATTCTATTACATTCCTGGTTTGGTCCTTGTCGATGGTGGGGGAGCTTTGTGGAGTGAGGAGGTGAGTACCCACTGCAGGATGCCTACCCTTTGATCTGCTTTTGTACCTACTGTATTTGTATGGCTAATCCAGTTCCATTTTGGTCAATGGTAACTGCCAGGATATTTATCATGAAGGATTCAGTGATGGTAATGCCATTGAATATCATGTGGCAATGGGGGTTAAATCCTCTCTTGAATAAATATCTAATAAATTAGTATGAACACTGTATAATTTTAAGTTGAATTTATATATATTTCTATGTTAAGAAAGATAAAAAGTGATTTTAGTTTATTTAAGCTTTGTTAATGAACCTGGATAGATTTATAAGGTTTAAGGTATTTTAGGTTTATTTGTATAGATACATTTTATTAGGTGTTACAGCCCCTGAAGTTAAAGAGATGAGTCAAAATGGGTTTGAAAGTTCAGTGATTCTTGAAACAAAACAGAGTAAAAAAGCTTTATATTTCCAAGTAACAGTGATCCAGGGACACAGGCACAAAAAAGAAAAGAATTGAGAGAAGGGAATTCAGCATGTGTATCAGAGCTAGGAGACAAGCAATGTATGTTTAGGAAACTGATTTATTTGCTCTGCAATTGTAACAAATGTGAGTTTAGAATGCAGTTTTTAGGTGTCTCAGTTGGATGACAAGCATCAAACAAATGCTGTAGAATTCACTGAGAGAAGATTGTTTGCAACTATGCCCATCTCAAGCAAGAAGCATTTATGTCAAGCTAGTGGTAACTCTTCATTGGTCTACATGTCTGTGAAGACATTACCGGGGTGAAGGAATAGCAGGAATTCAAATCATCTTCTTATGTTTATATAGAAGTCTTTCCAACTTTTTTGTCTGATGTAAGAGTTTCCCTTTCTTGGTTTAATAAATATTTTATCTTTGTATTAAAAGTTAATTATCCGGCTCCTATGAATTTGTTCAGTATCTTTCCTCCACAAATTAAAAAAAAATCTATCAAGCCCATGCTTCATCAAGCATCTGATTTGTCCAGTATTAATATCAGCTAAAAACTGTTTTTAATAACAGAATGGTCAGATACCAGATTTAAAATGGTTGATAATAGAGAGGGACAGGTGAAAAAACATTTTAGGCAGCAAGTTGTGCATAATCTAGAATGAGCTGTCTGAAAAAATAGTGGAAGAAAATTCTATGGTCTTCAAAAGGGAATTAGCCAAATTCTTGAAAATTGGAAAAAATATTACAGGGTTTTTGAGAAGGAGCAAAAGAGAGGGTGGCATTGTAGCAAATTAGATAAAACTTTCAAAGAGTTGACATTGGCATGAGAGACTGTTCGGCCTTCTTTTCACTGAATCATTCTTTGGTTCTAAGGTGCTGGCAATGATCTGGGGAACTTCCTCAGTTCTTCATGATTGTAGGCTTCAATTTGGGCAGAAACTCTATTTGCATAACATCATCAGATCTTCCACCAATCTTATGATGAGGCATCTAATCATACAGTGAGACGTCACTGCCCCATTCCACTAATCCCCCTAACTTACACCTCTTCGGCCACTAAGGGGCAATTGATCATGGCAAATCCACCTAATCCTCATATCTTTGAATTGTGGGAGGAAACCGGAGCACCCGTTAGAACCCGTGCAGATAACGGGAGAATGTGCAAACTCCACACAGTCATCCAAGGTCAGAATCGAACTCGGATCTCCGACGCTATAAGGCAGCAATGCTAACCATTGTGCCAACATACTGCCATCAGTGAGTGCTGGGGTGGAAAGAAGTGAATAAAGGCACCTGAGGAAAAAAGTCTCATTAGCTGAACAATTGAACACTGCAAATGCTTGATTGTGTGTAGCTGTTCTTTGTTGTGTGTGTGTAATTAGTTAAGTCTGACTGTACGTGATAACTTGATGGTGATATGGAGATGCCGGCGTTGGACTGGGGTAAACATCGGAAATCGTCTCACAACACCAGGTTAAAGTCCAGCAAGTTTATTTGATAGTAAACCCACAAGCTTTTGGAACGCTATTTCTTCGTCAGGTGAGTGGAAAGGTGTGTGCCTTTATATGCCCTGTTTCTGATTAGATCTTTCCACTCATCTGACGAAGGAACAGCATTCCAAAAGCTAATGGGTTTACTACTAAATAAACTTGTTCAACTTTAACCTGGTGTTGTGAGATTTCTTACTATAACTTGATTATTATAGTGTAGTTACTTAGAAAGAGAAACCAAACTATAGGCAAGTAGCCATAAACATGAGAGCAGACCTTTGTGTACTTTCACAGAGCAGCCAGCGAGTGTTCGAGCAATTCACAGGAGGCACATGTATATTTGATTTGATAGTAAATGCTCTCGAAAAATACTTCAAACTAAAGAAAGTATGGCAATAGTATGATTGCATTCTGTCAGAGATATTAGGGTAATGGTGAACCCATACAACACTATGTAACAGCATTGTAGCAATTGACATCTATATGTAAATTTGATACATTAATTTGTGAAAATATTTCAATTCCATGTATTAAGGAGTGCCTCCTCATAGAAGATGTCGATTTCATTTGGAAAAAGCCATGATCTTGGCAGTCCGAATCAAACCTGACGACATTAGGTTCAAGATTACATTGAAATGCTCCCTCAGATACATTGAAATGCCTCCTGTGAACTGCTCGAACACTCACTGGCTGCTCTGTGAAAGTACACAAAGGTCTGCTCTCATGTTTATGGCTACTTGCCTATAGTTTGGTTTCTCTTTCTAAGTAACTACACTATAATATTCAAGTTGTAGTAAGAAATCTCACAACACCAGGTTAAAGTTGAACAAGTTTATTTAATAGTAAACCCACAAGCTTTTGGAATGCAGACACAATTGTCCAACTATTTCAAGTGCAAGAGTTATAGAAAAAGAGCCCTCAGCAATCACATGACCCAACACTGTCAGAAGTCCACAACATATGCCCAGAGTAAGGTAAGGCATGGATATAAATGGATGATAAAGCACCAAACCATTTTAAAGAACGCTAGTTGGCACAAAAGTATCTACATTGAGCAATAAACTCTACCAATTTTTTGCAACTTCCTCCTTTCTCAACTTATTCTTTATATAAAACTGTGTAAAGTAGCCTCTGAGATTGAGGCTGCTGGATGACCTCAGGGAAGGGAGCTGAAGTAATTAGTAAAGAGCAAAGGCAATCTTTGTGTGTCCTTCTTCATCATTCCTTGTATCGTTAGCCAAGTGGAGAACATTAACAAACTGCCAGGTTCACAACCTTTATCATGTGTTATACATATGATGTTGAGGGGGGTGGGGTGTTGGGGGGGTGGGTGTGTGCGGGTGTTGTCTGGTCATAGGTGGGTGTATTTTGCTTGGGTGTCAGTGCTTTAAAAATGTCATGGTATGTCCTAGAACTTAGAAGACCCTGCTGGACTGCTTCCCAGGAGTTACAAAAGCCTAACGTGCTGATGGTAAAGGTTATGGATGAAGCACATCTGGGTGCTCACACAGTATGACAGCTGAAAGCATGGGAGGTCCTGAAACTGGCCCCTGAATTGAAATGCTCATTTTACTTGTTGTATAAGTGACCTGCTGTAGCTGCAAAGATGTAGACATCCAAAGGAGTCAGTGTGGATCTTTGCCAACCATGAACAACAGTTATATGGACATTCCTTACACAATTTCCTCTGAAAAGCTTATGAGTGATGATCTCTTATAGCATTATTAACCAGTTGGCCAACATTTTCAACTTGAAAACATGAAATCTCTGCCCAGACAGCTTTGTAACCCTTCACAATTTCCTTTCTCACACAGTGGCTGACTCCCACGATGGCATATGAGGGCTTAGATTGTGAAAAGCACGCCTCCCTATTCAGACCTGTCTCTGCCTCCAATCTGGGATTGACTTGCCTGACTGGAGCCCACACCCGCTCCATTGCAATGAAAACCATGCCTGAGTTGAGAATGAAAAGCCAGGAATTTTCCTGATTCCCAAATCCATCGCCATGATGAAAATCCAACCATATGTGTTAACCTTAACATGGTCAACAAAGCTATCATTCCAGGTAAGTATCCACTTCCTACAATGAGAACTATCAGTCTCATCTCTTGTCTCGACAGTTTTCATCAAGCTTGACATGCAATGGGGCTGTCACCTGATATCACAAGCAAAGCAAAGCTGATACCTTAACAGCTTTTGTTACTCACAAAGTGTGTTTTAATACCTCGGAGTGTCCCATGAGCTAAGTTGTGGACTGAGCACATTCCAGAAGATTGTTTCTTCAATCTTGTCAGATGTTGTGAAAATGCTTAACCTACTTGATAATGTTGTTCATATAAAGGACAAAGCAGAACAAAGCTCAACCTGAGTGAGCACTGCTGATAGTGGCTAATCACAATTTGATGCTCAATAAGGACAAAGGCATACTTACGACATCTGACATTGACTTTCTCAGTTAGCGGAGTGACAGAAGGAGGGGTAAAGCCTACACACAACGATGTCAAAGCTATTCACATACTTCCAACCCAGTCTAATGTGAAAAAGTTGGCATTATTCCTTGGTACTACCAACCTTTCTCACAAATCTGTTCCTAATTAACCAGATTTTGCAGAATCTCCTTGGAAGCTACTGCACAAAGATAGACAATGGGAACAGACAGTCAAATAGCAAACAGCATTTGACATATTAAAGATGAAGATAGCATTTCTGTCAGTTGTCATGCTTTTAAACGTTTTAAATACATGTCACAACAGATGCAATAGGAAAGGCTATTGGAGAAGCCTCTCACAGTACACTGAAAGAAGTAAATGACCAATCACTTATGCATTATGCCCATTGTTGGAAACCCAGTGCAAATACTCTACTCAAGAATGGGAACCAATTGCTTGAATCTCCGTTTGTGAAAGTGATAAAATGTATCTCGATGTCAGAAAGTTTGCTCTCCACTCTGGTTGCTAAGTACTGACTACATTGTTAGCCACCCCAGAATCTAGTCATTGACATCTATATATGTAAAGATGGTCAGGTCATCTTCATCAATATCACTTCTCATAGATTTATCGAAATAAGTTGCAGACATGCCGGCCCATACTTGGATTGCAAAATGCACTTTTCGTGACAAAATAGTTTGCAGCATTGAAGACTATGTAATTGCAGTGATTTCAAATCTGACCACAAATCTTGTTACACAAGGAGTTGAGGGCAGAATCAGTGACAGATGGTGCTCTGCAGAAAGAATGCCAACATCAAAATATTGAGTAGCCTTGCAAATTAGGGGAAAAACAGGTGTCATACTATAGAATAGACAGTGAACTTGCATTGTTTGATGACAATTGTATTGTACGTGAAACTGAAGCAGTTATCCAAAAAGTGCTGTACGTGTATTGTATATTGTCCATGAAGAACTCTCAGGTATTGTTAAATTCTGCCATTTGAGTCATTTGAACAAGGTAGCAAAGGGTTGAAGACCTTCATGGAACCAAGTGACAAGGATAGACGATGGGGGGAAGTATGAAGTCATTTCTGCCATTAGAAAATATGGATGAATGCATCAATACTGTAAGGAGGCAAGTTTCTTATGTAGTTTCACCTCACTGGGAGCAGTGGCAATGAAAAGATTCCACTTTTCACAGGATGGAATACAGCAGGACAAGTCAACACAGAAAAACTACTCTTTCATTAACAAGATATCTGGGATACCTTCCAAGAGATGCACGAAATCTTACGATCCAAGCAAAGACTCTAAACATGATTTTTGGACTATTACCAAAAATTTTACTTCAGTGGAATCCAGGAATTTGCCAGTATGCATTCTGTTGCATCAAATGTTTGCTTGCAACAAACTGGTTGGAAAGTCCTTGTCCGTTATGAATTTCAATGCTTGCAAAGAAACTGCAGAGCTCCCATTCACTTGGAACTCACAGAGAAGGCCTGCCATCAGAATTTGTTGGCTTAGCAATAACAGGCACAGTCTGCTATTGGGTTGAATTAGATGACAGTCTGTGCTCAGGGCAGACAGACAAAAAAAACATTGAAACCTCAGTGAGCTGGACCCCTCAGCCCCATCAGAAAACACTCTGTCCAAATTTGCAGCAACTTATACTGATGTGATTTGATTGTATTTAAATCTTTAAGGGTAAAATTATTCCCTCAGAAGGGGAAGTAAGGTTTAAGAAGTAAGAATGTGGTGAAATTGTAGTACTCTTTGCAATGAAGTTAGTTGAAGATTTGACTTAAAACTCATTCATCTGTCTCACTGGATTGCACAGTGAATGATGGATAATACTAGGCACTGGGCTACACCGGGGATACAGATGATGTCAAAAACAGCAAGAAGTAAGCATCGGATTACTGCCTTACATTCATCCAAAGCGATTTGTTATTGTATGAATTCCCTTTGCATTGATTTCTCATGGCCACGTTTCTGTTTTCTAAATGGAGAGCGATATGAAACTTACAGGAAACATGGTCTAAACTGTTCAAGAGGTTATTGCTGGCAGTGAATTATAGGAACATTTATTTTATGCAGACCAAAAGTGTGGGCGTGAACTGTAAGTTCCTGCTAACGGGATGAACTTTATGCTAGGGCAGTTAAATGGCAAAACAGACTTCACCAGTTGTTTTGTTTAATGATGCGTTTTCCTCTAATCATCTTATGTCTGCATTTGAGGGGAAGTGGCCTACTCAGAATCAATCTTCAGGAGAATGCAACAGTTATTTAGGAGAAGGAAGTGCTCCATTTTCCTCCCTTCTCCATTGTGAGTTGCTTAGCCTCTATCAGGAAATTCCCTGTAGTGCAACACTCTTCTTGGTCTCTTTTAAGGGGACATTCTCTGAGGGCCATGTGATTGGGCTAGACCCTATGAAGTGTTGAAGCGGAATGCTGAGCCAATCGAGTATGAAGGCATGTATTTCATGGAGGCAGGGAGGAGTAGTGTACAGTCACATAGCTTTTTTGTTGGACCCTGTTTATGCATTTAGTTAGTTTTCGCCTGCGATTTATTACACACCCAAAATTAGGAGGATGGTGGAGTGCTGGAAAGCAAATTATACTGCTCTCTTGCACTGGTGCTTCTGCCCCACTCCTACAATTGTTAGTTATTACTGCACGGCTTTTCCAGTCTGGCTTGCTGCTTGGTGGTTCACAGGAGAAGAGACAGCTGGACTGTATTGAATGATGTATTGTGCCTTGCCAGGATAAACATCTCAATGCACAGAAAATAATAAGGCTGTGAGATTTCCCAATAGTTCCAGGAATATACTAAGCATGAAGATTTGCTAAGGATCAGTTAGCAGAAGCTCAAAGGCTGGAACATGAAACTCTGTTTTCCTCTGAAATCGACTTCATTTACCAGACATTTTATCCAAAATGGACCAGTTACAACCATAAACTAAAGGATTAGTAATACAATGTTTTAATGAAAGCTGTGGATCAGCACCCTGTGTGGTTGTGAAGAAAGATGTGAATTCTAAATCAATCCATTTTCAGAATTAATTTATGCATGACTGGCTTTCTGTAGGGACAGTGGAAGAGAAAAGAAAACATTTCAACCCTTAATGTTGCTGACAACTTGACCTATAGAGGTCAACCCAACTATTTTGCAGACTGTTTGAAACTGGCCTGGCCTTGTTTATGAGCCCTTCCCTATTCTCGCTGACCCTCCCCTCCCTGCAACCCACCGCACCACCCCTTGCCCCCGACCTCTCCCCGTCCCACCCACACTCACTCGGGATCCAGTGGTGATCCTTAAGGTAGACCTTAGTGTTGTACAGGAAGTGGCATTGCTTTCACTGGCCCTTCCAGTCCTGGAGAACAGTCAGCCGCTGATTGACGGAAGATAAAAAAAATGGATTGCTGGAGTTTTTAAGGTACATAAAAGAGAGGAGAGTAGATAAAATAAACAATGGTCCCTTTGAGATAGAAGCAGGAATAAGGAAATGGCATAAATGTTGAACAAATATTTTGTCTATCTTCACAGTGAAGACACAAATTACATGTCAGAAATAAAGGGTAACCAAGTAATGAAAAACAGTGAAGGATTTAAAGTAATTAATATCAGCAAAGAAAACATATTGAAGAAACTTCTGGACTAAAATCATCAGGACCTAATGACCTATATCCTACGGCTCTAAAAGAGGTGGCTGCAGATATAGTAGATGCAATGTTGATAATTTCTCAAAATTCCCCAAATTCTAGAATGCTCCCAGTAGATTGGAAGTTAGCAAATGTAACTCCACTATTCAAAAAAGGAGGGAGAGAGCAAACAGGGAGGTTACTCTGACATCAGAGAGGTTTATAAAATGTTGAGAGGAATAGATAGGGTGGATTCTCAGAGACTATTTCCCCGAGCTGAAATGGTCGTTACAAGAGGACACAGATTTAAGGTGCAGGGAAGCAAATACAGAGGGGATGTTAGGGGTAAGTTTTTCACTCAGAGGGTAGTGAGTGAATGGAATCTGCTGCTGTTGGTGGTGGTAGAGGTAAACTCGCTGGGGTCTTTTAAAAGACTTCTGGATGAGTATGTGGGAACTAATGGGATGGGGGGGTATAGATAGGTCTGTGGCTTGGTAGGTATAGATGTGATTGGCGCAACTCGTGGGCCTAAGGGCCTGTTCGTGCTGTAGTGTTCTATGTTCTATCAGGCTAGTTACTCTGACATCAAACAAGCTAGTTACTCTGACATCAGCTTCAGAAAAATGCAGGCATCTCTTGTTAAGAAAATCTTCACATCTTATTACACCAAGCCAGACAAAGAGATATTAGCTCAGATGATCAAAAGCTTGTTGAAAGAGGTAGATTATAAGGATTAGCATAAAGAAAAACAAAGCAGCGTGGTATAAGGAAGGAATTCAAGTGCTTGAGGCCTAGGTAAATAAAGACACAACCACCAATGACTGACCAATTATAACTGGACATTTATTAGTGTCACAAGTAGACTAACGTTAACATAGCAATGAAGTTATTGTGAAAATCCCCTAGTTGTCACACTCCGGCACCTGTTCAGGTACACTGAGGAAGAATGCCAAACCAGCACATTTTTCAGACTGTGAGAGAAACCAGAGCATCGGGATGAAACCCACACAGACATGGGGAGAATGTACAGGCTCCGCATAGACAGTGACGAGGGCATAGCACACGATAACTGAGAAGCTATTAATAAAAACGGGAATCGAACCTGAGTCCCTGCTAACCTCTGTGCCACTATGCCATGGGCCTGAAGGAGATTACAGAGATAGTGAGGGACAAGACTAAGGAGGAATCTGAAAATAGAGATGAAAATTTTAAAGTCAAGACTCATTCTCTTTAGACAGGAGCTGGTAAAATGGTGTCCCAGGGGCAATAACCACCACCAAGAAGAGTGGGTGGAAAGGACACCAGGGCAGTAACTCATTGTTTCTTGGCTATTTGACTAAGATGAAGTCTAAGGTGGGGCATAATGCAGACTGCCTCATCGCAAGAACTTTCAAACAAGCACCAAGACCTTGCTTGGTGAGAAAGGACCTCCCCATCAGATCCTCCCTCTACCCTAGGAGTATCATCCCATCTGCATGTTGCCCTCAAGGTGACTGTGGTGGGGAAGACAATGTTGTCTCCCTCCTCGTGGATTGCATCTTTGCAAAGAAGATCTGGAGAGAGATGAGGTGGTTCTTATCCCAAGTGCATCCCAAGCAGCTCCATGACGCGGGATTCTGTGCTCTACGGGCTGTTCCGAGATAAAAAGCAAGGCTGGGATTCTCCCAGTCTGTTGTGCTGCTTGAGTGGTGAAGCAGGCCGGGAGAGAACAGCCAGGGCTTTTTGCAAGGTTTGCAACCGGCGTTCGGTTGGTAGTGAGTCTCCCAAACACTTTTATTTGCGTAATCAGCTCTGCATCAGAAACCAGCGCAGAGCTGATTATCATGTGGAAATTACAATTTCCATGTGATTACAGGGCCCAGAAGGTAGTCTTTGGGAGTGGTCCCACCAGCAGGGTTTACATCTGCTCCAAATAACAGGGAATAAGCATCCTCACACTGCTGATGGACATAAGAGGCCATTGTGAACCCCCGGGAGTTCAGAGGGAAGTGGGGTGCCTCTCGAGCAGTGCCAGCCTGACACCTGGCTCTGCCAACTGGGTACTTTGGCACTGCCCACCAGGCACTGGTATTGAAATCGAGAGACCTTATTGTCCTCATGCATTGACACCAATGATTGCCACCGACAATTACAGTGATGGAGTGCAGCTCTTGCAACAGTAAAGAACCAATGTTTTGGACCAAGGTCTCCATAGTAGTTGCTATGTGGTCCTTGGTACATTGGCATGCCAGCGCTATGACCTTAGATGCACTCCTTCACTGTGCATTGCAATCTGAGGAGTATAGCTGATATCTCTTTCTAATGCTCCTACAATTGCCTTTGCAGTTCCAGCAACTGATTTAGGACCAAATCCAGCAGCTTGCTATCTGACTTGGATTCAGTAGATTCCTGGACTCCAACAACCCTCCAAGTGCTGGCAACATTCAACAGCTCCCACCTTCACGTACTGTAAAAACTATGGTGACCTCAAGGCTATTCTTGATCTAGGTGCCTCCACTAGTCTGTGCTAGTGGAGATTGTGAATGAGCGCTGTGATGGGTTTTTATAAGTACTGTCCTCAGGTGTCATTGGGGCTTGAGTTGAGAGCTTTGCTTGTGGATGTCCTAGCAGGTTCCCAGAGAAAAGGAGAGATAATTAGTGCATGGCAGATAACCCTGAAGTAGGAGCATTCACTCAGAATGGTTATCTGATGGGTTGTCAAGTGTAGAATCCTCACTTGGGTGTCTTCCACCATCAGCGTAGGTATGGTCCACCAACTGTAAGGCTGCATTCTCAAGGTCTGGGAGAACCTTGTCCTTGGGAACTCCACCTGTGATATGTGACCTTTCCTTATTGTAAGACAGTTTGCCGATAGCACTGGCATGCCAATGCACCAAGATCGACATGGCAGTTAGCATGGAGACCTTCATCCAGGACATTGGTTATTTACTGCTGCAAGAGCTACACTCCATCATTGTATCAACACAACTGATGATAGTGTGAGCAATGACAATGATAGAAATCCACGTCCATCTAAGAGAATTAGCTTCAAAGTGAATTGAGAACAGACTGTGCTTATTGAGGCTTGTACTTAAGAGCTTTATTTTTCTCCAGTGGGGAGTTGCTCCTGGAAAGGGATCCAGAAGGGAAGAATGAAAACTGCTGTTTGAACTAAACTAAGTTATAACAATAAAATTGCTGTTAACTACAGAATGTCTCCTGCTGCTTGATTCAAATAAATGGATGTCCACTTATATAACAAGCAAGACACATGTGAGGGCAGGTGTATGAGTGAGTGGTGATGTCCTTTGATATGACATATTAGCAGGAAGCAGAGTCAGGATAAATGTGTCTTTTTCAAGTAGGTAAGATGTGATGAGTGATGTGCCACAAGGATCAGAACTGGAGTTTCAATTATTTGCAGCAATGATTTGGATGAAAAGATCTACATAGCGTTGCTAAATTTGCTACTGATGCAAAAAACAGGTAGAAAAGTAAGTCATGAGGAGGACATTGGAAGGCTGCAAAGGGATATTGGTACATGAGTGGGAAATATTTGGCAGATCAAATATTATTGGAAACATGTGAACTTATCCAATTTGGCAGGAAGAATAGCAAAGAAGCATATTATTAAAATGAAAGTGAAACTCCAATGTACAGAGGGATCTGGACGTCCTGGTACACAAATACAGAAAAATTAGATTACAGGTACAGCATGCAATTGGAAGGCAAATGGAATGCTGTTATTTATTGCAAGGGTAAAGACTTATAAAAGTAGAGATATTTTGCTACAGTTGTTTCTTTGTTCTTTGTTCTTTGTACACACCATATTGAGACCACATCTAGAGATTATATACAGTTTGCTGTCCTTATTTAAGAAAGAATATAAACTCATGAGAAGCAGTTCAGAGGAAAGGTTGGACTGGCTGGGTCTGTATCCATTAGAGTTTAAAAGATTGAGAACTGATCTCATTGAAACATAGGAGATCCTGATAAGAGTTGACAGGGTGAAAAACTGTTTTCCCTTAAGGGAGAGACTAGAACTATGGGATAGGGTTTACAAATAAGTGGCTCCCATTTAATATGGAAATGAGAATAAATGTTTTTTTTTCCTTTCAGACGGTTGTGAATCTTTGAAACTCTCTTCCCCAGGGAGCAGTGGAAGCCGGGTCAATGAATGGTTTTAAGGCAGACTCTTGACTAACAAGGGTGTCAAAGATTATTAGCAAAATGTGGAGTTGAGGCCATAATCATATCAGCTATGATCTTATTAAATGGTAGATAAGGCTTGAGGGGCTGAGTGACCTACTCTTGTTTCTGATTTGTATGTTTGTTTGTATGTTTGACCAGGAGCCAATATAGGTCAGCGAAAACAAGGGTGATAGGCAAACATGTCATGATACAAGACATAGGCACAGAGTTTTGGATGACATCAAATTTATTGATAGTAGAATATGAGAAAACAGTTAGTAATGCACTATAAGAGTCAAGTCTAGAAGTAACAAAGACATGAATGAGAGTTTTAGCAGCAAATGAGCTGAGGTAGGGGCAAAGTCAGAATGGAATGGAAACAATGCTATATTATTTAACTTTTCATAATACTTTGTCACTTTAAAGATTTATAGGACCCAATTTTACCAAAACTTCCCGCCCGGTTTCAGGTGCGAAATTGCAGTAAATTCAGGCACTAGGCCTTTAATGCAATCTGCATCTGAATCCGAGCAGATCGCGGCTTTACAGACACCCAATTCGGGTGAGGATCTGGTCCTGATCGATTTACTGAACCACGTGCCCAACTCTCCCATCAAATTTCATTTTATATTCTTCTGGTCCATTCCGGATCCACGCTGTTTGAGCTAAACTAAGTTATAACAATAAAATTATTATTAACTACAGAATGTCTCCTGCTGCCTGATTCAAATAAATGGATGTCCACTTGTATAACAAGCAAGACACATGTGAGGGCAGGTGTATGAGTGAGTGGTGATGTCCTTTGATATGACATATTAGCAGGAAGCAGAGTCAGGATAAATCGGTCTTTTTTGAGTAGGTAAGATGTGATGAGTGATGTGCCGCAAGGATCAGAACTAGAGTTTCAATTATTTGCAGCAATGATTTGGATGAAAAGATCTACATAGGGTTGCTAAATTTGCTACTGATGCAAAAAACAGGTAGAAAAGTAAGTCATGAGGAGGACATCGGAAGGCTGCAAAGGGATATTGGTACATGAGTGGGAAATATTTGGCAGATGAAGTATTATTGGAAACATGTGAACCTGTCCAGTTTGGCAGGAAAAATAGCAAAGAAGCATATTATTAAAATGAAAGTGAAACTCCAATGTATAAAGGCTAAATAAACATCCAAAGCCAAGGAATCTCTGAAGCAGCTTCAGAGTCTGCAATGGCTGTCTATCCCAGATTACCCTCTGGGAGGAGCGGGGAGGAGGAGGAGGAGGGTCAAAGCATCATCGGGGGAGGGAGGAGGGGGCGGGACAGAGTATCCTCTGGGGGAGTGGCAGAAGGTGGAGACAGGTCACAGCATCCTGGGGGAGGGGGGAGGAGGTGGGGCAGATGTATCTCTGAGGGGGGAGGGAGGGTGAGAGAGCTACTCAATGTCTGTGGTGGGGGAGGGAGGTTTGATCACTCAGATGGGTGGGGTGGCGGATGGGGATCTTGGGGGGGATGCAAGGAGTGGGGGGGTAGGGGAATATGCTGCCAATTTGTGGGTGACCTCTCATCCCCACCAGAGGCACGAATCTTCCTCCCAGGGTGGACATATTGCTATTAGGAGCTGCGAATAGGTAATGGACTGATTGAATGTATTTATTGTGTTAAAAAAACAGTATTTTGATCATTTAATGGATTATCTCAACAGCAGACAATCATTCACTTTGAATCATCACTGTAAATACTGTGATGAGCAGTGTTGCCAGATAAACCACCCCTGACCAGAGATCCCCACCAGAGATCCATCCACCCTCCCATCAGCGAGCAATTGGGCCTCCGCCCACCACCAGACAATGGTCAGCCCTCCTGCGCCCCACCCCCCCACCCTGAGATACATATGACTCCCCCCACCCCGTCCCCCACCCCCACCGTGGAGGGTGATCTGTGTCAGAGACCCGCTCTCTCCAATTTCTGTTTTTTCACCTTTCCTGGCCAGGCACCCTTTTTCAAATTTTTTTCTAACTGCGCACACCCAGTTCAGAGCTCTGATCGTCCCGGCAGTGCTACACCTTGCCTGCACCGTGGATCGGACCGAAGCCGGCAAAAAGCATATGGGCATGCTACAGAGAGGATTCTGGGCTCGGATCTCTATTACACCCACATCGGCTCTCAGACTCTAAACGGTAAAATCGAGCCCATAGAGGTTTACAGCATGGAAACAGGCCCTTCACCCCAACTTATACAAGCTGCTTTTTTTTTAAAACCCCTAAGCTAATTCCAATTGTTTGCATTTGGCCCACGTCCCTCTATACCCATAGTAGACATGTTACTATCTAAGTGTTTTTAAAAAGATAAAATTGTACCCGCCTATATACTAACAATCTTGGTGTCATCTGCAAACTTACTAACAATGCCCACTATATTCTCATTCAAATGACAAATAACAGTGGGTTCAGCACTAATCTCTGAGGCACACTACTGGTCACAGGCCCCCAATTTGAAAAACAACTCTCTACAACCACCCTCTGGCTTCAGTCAAGAAGGCAATTTTGTATCCATTTCGGTACCTCACTCTGGATCCCGTGAGATTTAACTTATGCTACAACTTATCATGTGGTACCTTGTCAAAGGCCCTGCTAAAGTCCATGTAGACAATATCAACTGTAGTGCCCACATCTACTTTCTTGGTTACCCCTTCAAAAAAACTCAATCAAATTTATGAGATATGATTTTCCATTGTCAAAGCAATACTGACTGTCCCTAATCAGTCCTTGCATCTCTAAATGTCTATAGATCCTGTCTCTCAAAATACCTTCAACAATTTACCCATCACAGATGTGAGGCTCACTGGCCTGTAGTTCCCAGGCTTTTCCCTGCAGTCCTTTTTAAACAAAGGCACAATATTTGCCACTCTCCAATCTCCAAGCACTTCACTCGTGACTATCGACGATTCAAACATCTTGGCTAGGGGACCCACAGTTTCCTCTCTAGCCTCCCATAATGTCCTGGGATACACGTCATCAGGTCCCGCAGATTTATCTACCTTAATGTATTTTAAGGCTTCTAGTACCTCCTTCTCTGTAATATGTGCACTCCTCAAAACATTACATCCCCTATACTCTTCAAGAGATTCACATGATCCCAGCTGCCTATGCACATCATATGCCTCTTTCTTCTTCTTGATCAGGGCCTCAATATCCTGTGTCATCCAGGGTTCCCTATTCTGCCAGGCTTGCCCTTCACTCTAAGAGGAATATGTTTACCCTAAACCCTGGTTAACACACTTTTGAAAGTATGCCACTTACCAAATGTCTATAGATCCTTTGCCTTCCCACAGACTCCCCCAATTAACTTTTGAAAGTTCCTGCCTCATACATCAAAATTGGCCTTGCCCCAACTTAGAATTTTTGCCCCAGTTTAGACTTCATTCAGATCAACCATTATTTTTCTCAATTCTACAAAAAATGTTTGAGTGTCTCTCACTGACTATAAGCCTTCATTTCTGCAGACTACCTACACAACAGTGACTAGTCTTCAAAACTAATTCATTGCCTATGAAGTGTTTCTGATATTCAGAAGCTGCAAAAGGTGCTGTATAAATGCATGTTTTCCTTCCTTTTTGAATCTACAGTATAATTCCCCCATTGCTTTATATTCTTCCTATGATGGATTGGCCAAATCTGTTCATGATGTTCCAAAGTCAACCTTAACTAAAGCCTTATACAAGTCTAAAATTACTTCCTTACTTTCATTTTCCAACATTTACCATTAACCACAATTGTTTGATGGAATCATTTACTTTTAAAATCAAGTAATTCATGAACCTTAAGAATCAATGTTTGTATTGCAAATTATCCTTCTCTATGGGGCCTCAAGAAATATTCGTTGAACTTCTTCCTGTTTCCTGAAATGTTATGCTCCGATACTGAAATATATTGAGGAAATGCTCTTTGGTGTCAAATCTTTGCACATTCATCATACTTATCCTTTTCATTTCGTAGCGGTCATTGCAGTACAATGGAATTTTCTTTTCTAAGTTCTGAGAATAAATAAAAATATTAAAATTAAGTATATATGGACACATTTTCCCCTTCAGTGCTCCCAGAACAGACTCAGAAAACATATCAGGAAATTACATGATTTTCCAACCATTAATTTTAATGGTTGAAAGACCATGGGTAAGTGCACAATTTCCTGATATGTAATCTTTGTGCATGTTGAGGGCACAAAAGCAGATCCCTTATTCAACCATGATAGCCAAATGGTTACAAGCATTTCTTGCTGTAACGTTATACCAAGCAGATTGATTCATTTCAATTAAGTTGATCTTTCTCTATACCCTAGCTATAACTGTAACACTACATTCTGCACCTCACCTTTGCTTCTCAATGTGAGGTATGCTTTGTTTATATAGCGCACAAGAAACAATATTCTTAAATGTATATTATTACAAGTGACAATAATAAATCAACGTAAATCAGGTTCGGTATTCCATTGATTTTGCTGATCTCAGCAGAAACAGCAATTAGGGATCCACCATTTATATTGAGCTATAAAGGATGAACACACAGATGAGGTACTTGGCAGTGTATTCATCTGGCAAGTCAACAAGACAGGAGAAAATGAAGGTTTCCAATCAGCAAGTTTGTTTATGTTAGGAACAATCAGTAAGCGAGCATTATCCTGAAATTCTGGTGTCTTTAGTCATTGTTCTACGATCACAATGTGCCCACAACTTTCGCAAGAATGCCAGTTTCCAGACTGACACATTAGCACTTTAATGGTAAAACTTCAAACAGTGAGGGAATTAATATAGGACACAGTCAATGAATCAAACAGTGATCCAGACTGAGTTGCAGCTGAATTATACAAATTGAATCAATCTAGCAAATACTTTAATCTTGTAATTGCCATTATTTTCATTTTACTGATTTGACAGGGTTAATGCTGACAACTTCATCTACTGTGGTTGTAGAGTTGAGCAGAATTTTACATGATTCAGGTTTTCCTATATTTCCAATTGGCTTTAAATTCAAATTTGCCTTTTCTAATGCACATTTTTAAGGCTTGAGAAGAGTGTTGCCCATAAATGAATCCTATCCATCCAAAAAATGTATTATAGCATTTTGCTGTTGCCCTTGAATCAACATCAATTTCTCTCTTAGTTCTTTCTGGGCTCCATCGCATAGGTAGTAAATAGGAACAACATGCTGTTTCCCCACTGCACTGAGTAGATGGGAAAATAAATTACCTGTGATCTTCCCGGTTGGTTGTGGAGGTAGGGAATGCTTAGAAGAAGTAGGTTCAGTTTATGGTTTTCTTTCTGCCACTATTCAGCATAGGATCCCTGCAGTGCAGAGGAAGGCCATTCAGCCCATCAAGCCTGCACTGACAACAGTTCCATCCAAACCCTAACCTCACATGCATTTAGTCCTATCACTAAGGGGCAATTTAGCATGTCCAATCAACCTAACCCACACATCTTTGGACTGTGGAAGGTAACCAGAGTGCTCAGAGGAAACCCATGCAGACACGGAGAGAACGTGCAAACTTCACACAGTCATCTGTGGCCAGAATTGAACCCGAGTCCCTGGCACTGTGATACAGCAATGTTAGCCACTGTACCATAATGGTAAGATAGTGAAGGAAAATTAGGCCAATACGTTCCGAGTCCCACATGTGATTTTAAGCAAAATAGTGCATGAGAGAGGGAGAGACAACTGAGACTTCTTTCCCTATAACTAATTTGAGAGAAGCATTGCCAGAGGTTTGGAATTGGACACTTGGCTTGAACCAAGCTTGATAGAGGGGTGGTGGGGAGAGTATTGAAAATGGGCTGCCCAATGAATCAGTAATTGTATCTTGCGAGTAATAAAATCATACAGACCAGCTTT
Organism: Sphyrna mokarran; assembly: GCA_024679065.1. Classification (NCBI taxonomy): domain Eukaryota; kingdom Metazoa; phylum Chordata; class Chondrichthyes; order Carcharhiniformes; family Carcharhinidae; genus Sphyrna; species Sphyrna mokarran. The sequence continues at coordinate 49,110,044 of JAGIQG010000008.1, forward strand.
GTCCCAGATCGGATCCGCAATCTATGTGGAATTAGTTAGTCAAAAATGGGAAGTAGTGTGTATGCTGCAATTGAGCTGAGTAGCCTGGTTTTGGAAAGAGAGAGTAACTTGTAATCAATACCTAGCAATTTTAATGAAGTATACGTCTTGCCTGCAGAGGTGAAAAGAAGATTGGGCGTTGATTGCCTTTCACTTGCATGGTGGAATTTCAGTGTCAAGGTTTGCAGTCACTTAGGCCATGGATGAGGAGCATCCAAAGTGAATAGAACCATATACCAGCAATCAATTAGCAAAGGTGAGGGAGGGAGGAGAAATATTGGTAAGAGAAAAAGTTTAAAAGTCGTAAAACTAACATTCTGTTTCAAAATCCAATTTTTCTTTTCCCTCATTGCACTGCCTTGTCATGGAACCCTTTAGCAAACAGTATCATGACCACAGATTGCATCAATTCAAGAGAGAGACTCATCATCACCTTCTCAGTGGTAATCAGGGATGGTTAAAATGTTGGCCTTTCCAGTGATGTCCATGTTTGCTGAATGAATTAAATAATTACAACAGTTTTACTTTTCAGTTTTGCTCATTTCAGTGATTGCAGGCTTATGAGATTCCAGCAAGGGTATCAGTGAAATAAAACAGCAGTTAATCCCTCAATTCAATACAGCAACATTTCTCTCCTAACATCATTGATAGAAAACAGATATTTGAAATTGTTGCTGAATCTGCTGATGAGTACCGATTTCAGTAATATAAATTTTGAGCAGCACAGCTGTAAAAATAGGACAAACATCATTTCACATGAAATCAAGGCCCCCTACATGAAAAAAATCAGTTTGAGCATTTCACACATGGAAGAAAATCCCCACCACATTTAGAACAAGGAAACATTCCTCGTCACAGTTAATTGTCCTAGACATACCAATCATTGAGAACATTATACACTGTTCCAGCCTTGCAATTCCTTAAGAATTAATCTCTAACAATGCACATCATTCTCAGCAAGGCTAAATTGTTACCATAATAAATATTCAAAATCACTCAGATGTTTGGAAGGAGTTAAAGTGCAAACTTTGACATTCTTTTGCAGGAAGGAATGTTAAATTTTGAAAGCTTTTGCAAGCTACATAAAGAAACGTTGTCCACCACATGCACTAATCTTGATAAAGTTACCTCTCCTAGAAGGTTAACTGTATTAATATAGATGATATCAAAGTGCAAGGGACTAAAAGACCTCATCTGTATCCTTTTTCTATAAAACGTACAGAGGTATGCTCATTGCTATCTCTAAAACCTTCAAGCTGGTTGAATCCATCTGTCAGTACCCCTGAGTAAAATAAAATAGTGGACAGTATTTGGGAAATACACACTTTGCCACTAGTGACCCCCTATTGGCTACACAGGCCAAATTCAAAGAGCATTATACAAAGGCTATATGAATTTCATAATTCTGGTCATAATTCATAATTGCTGGTCAACAGGATTCTGCTCTTCTGCTAAGACAAAGTATTCCACAACCTTCCTTTCAGTTCTTAAGGGTTCAGGTATTTAACAATTTCAGGGACTCAGATGAGGGATAAATGTCCTTTGCCAAAGACGGTGTGGAGAGATGGGAGTCATGTGACATGGGCCTCTTGTTTGTAGAATCAGTAATATTGCCTTGCTGAGCAGCTAAGTCTCTGTTTTTTTTAAATGATCTGATGAGCAATTTTACAGAAAGGAACTCTGCCCCCACCCCAGGTTAGACTTCTGGCCCCATCTACATTGTTGCTGCTGGAAATTCTGTACCATCACCGCCAGAACTGACTCATCTCTGTAGGCCTAACTCACTGTGTTTGTCAACACTACCAGAAAAGTAAATTATCCACCATTGGTTTTCAGCTCACTGATGTCCATGAAGGAATATCTCGTTGGACATCTATTCTGGATTTTGGAACCCACATTAAATAATTTTCCTTTTTCTTTGCAGCTTTTGCACTGGAAATCTTTATTTCCTCTATCCTTTTACTGTATGAAGCAAAGGAGCAGTGTTCCTACTCTCCTGTCGCATTTTGAGTGTGTGCAAATCCATTAATCCTTTGAGTTCAATTTGAGATTGCTATGGGGTTTTAATAGAAAACTGGGGTTGGGAAATATGCCATCTTCTATAAAGAGGAAGCAAATAAAAACAAAACTACTTTCTGTTAATGGGCATGTGGTGAGAGGAGAAATTAGAGCTGTTTAAGTTTACCTTAGTCTATCCATACAGGAATTATGGATAATTCATTCAAATTTAATCAGAATCCTAGACTGACATAAGCTAAATCTAATATAAAAGAGTCAATTGGAAGCTAAAAGAAAAACCTGGGTGGCACAGTGGCACAGTGGTTAGCATTGCTGCCTTACAGCACCAGGGATCTAGCCCTGGGTGACTGTCTATGTGGAGTTTGTACATTCTTCCCATGGTTTTTCTCCAAGTGCGTTGGTTTCCTCCCACAGACCAAAGATGTGTTGCTTAGGTGGATTGGCCATGCTGAATTGCCCCTTAGTGTCCAAGGATGTGTAGTTTAGGTGGATTAGCCATGCTAAATTTTGCCCGTTACTGTCCAAAGATGTATCGATAAGGTGGATTAGCCATAGACAAATTTTTAAACACAAGTAATTTACCACAATAAATTCATTTTCCCTATTTATATCTCTCTCTCTGATTGTTGAAGGAAGCTAAGTCAGCAAAGACACAGCTGAAAGAAAATTAAGGAAGCTTTCCCCCAAACTGCAGAATTTTCAAACTATTCACCTGCTGAAGTCAGTGTTACCAGAATTACAAACCAAAATTCATCTGCTGAAGTCAGTGTTACTGGAGTCTCGAATCTCAATGGACACGAGACTCAATCTTCTATTTCTAATGAATCAAGAACTATTTCATATAACTTTTTTTTTAGTTACTTACTTGAACTCAATTTTACTTCCAATCTGTACGCATATATATATATACAATATATATATATATGGTGTTTTACTTCCAAGTAGGATTGTGAGTGTCTTGATGGGGACAAGTACTAATATTCCCAGGTATTAGCTGCCCTTATCCTTCTGGGTGGTAGCAGTTGTAAGTTTAGAAGGTGATGCCTAAGGACTCCTGCTAAGTTCCTGCAGCGCTTCTTGTAGGTGATACACTGTATGTTATTGGTGAAGGAACGTTTGTGAATGGGGTACCAAAATAGTAAACTATATTGTCCTTGATGGTGTCAAGCTTTTTAAGTGTTGTTGGAGCTGTGACCATCCAGGCAGGTGGAGAGTATTCTATCTCATTCCTGACTTGTGCCTTGTAGATAGTTCTTAGACTTTGGGGAGCCAGAAGATGAGTCCTTCCCCATAACATTCCTAGCCCCTGACCAGTTCTTGTAGTCACAGTAGTTATATGACCAATCCAGTTCATTTTCTGATCAATAGTAACCCCAACAGTAACACAATGTTGATAGTGGAGGATTCAGCAATGGTAATGCCATTAAATGTCAAAGGGTGATAGTTGGATCCTCTTTTGTTGGAGATGGTCATTGCCTACACTTGTGAGGCATAAATGATACTTGCCAGCCCAAGCCTGGATATTGCCCAGGTCTCGCTCCATTTAGACAAGAGCCTCTTCAATATCTGAAGAATCGCAAATGGTGCCTAGCATTGTGCAATTATCAGTGAACTTCCCCACTTCTGTGATTTGATTTGATTTATTGTCTCATGTACTGGGACACAGTGAAAATTATTGTTTCTTGTGCACTATCCAGGCAAAACATATTATTCAGAAAAGGAAAAGTATAGGGTGCAGAACACAGTGTTGCAGCTACAAGTAGAGTGAGGTGAAAGATCAACTTAATATAGAAGGTTTGATGATAGTTGGACCTAAGACATTACGCTGAGTAACTCCTGCAGCAGTATACTGGAACTAGATGGTTGACCTTCAACCACTACAACCGCTTTCCTTTGCGCAGGACTAACTTCAGCCCATGGAGGGTTTTTCTTGTAATTCTTAATGTCACACTTTGTCAAGGGCAGTCGTTCTCACCTCACTTTTTTTTTAGAGAGCAACACAGCACGGGAAACAGGCCCTTCGGCCCAACGAGCCCGCGCCGCCGTCATAACTATATAGTAGCAAATCCATTATCCTATTTTATTATTCCTATATAATAATATATATATTATTCCTAATATGGAAAATTCTCACTATAGGGACAATTTGTTTCCCAATCAGCCTAAGAGCGAATTTTTGTGTTGTGGGAGGAAACCGGAGTGCCCGGAGAAAACCCACGCAACCACGGGGAGAACGCGCAAACTCCCGCAGACACCGGCCCAATTCCAAGTGTCTGCACAGCCACATCGATAGTCTCTGAGCTGTCATGGTGCCCTTCAGATGGTCCACATAAAGCACTCATTTACGACATGAGGTACCAGGCAACCCATGAATCAACATCCAAGAGCTGTACCCGCACCACCTGCCGAATGCATGCTCAATGTTGGTCAAGTATGGACCGAATTACCTGTGGAAAAAAGCCGTAGTTAAACAGTCCTAATATATCCCTCTATCTGCATACCGCTCATGTGGCTGTCCAAGAGACCCTTAAACAGCCCCAGCGTGCCTGCTCCCACCACCTTACTCGGCAGTGCATTCCACACCCCCACTACCCTTTGTGTGAAAAACTGCCCTCTAATATTCGTCCTATACATAGCCCCCCTCACCCTATGGCCATGACCCCTCGTCCTATCCATTTCTAAAGGCGGAAAAAGTTTACCTCCATTTACTCTATCTATACCCCTTATAATCTTATACACCTCTATGAGATCCCCTCTAAGCCGACGTCTTTCAAGGGAAAACAACCCCAGTCTATCTAATCGTTCCTCATAAGACAGTCCTTCCATACCAGGCAGCATCCTGGTAAACCTCCTCTGCACTCTCTCCAAGGACTCCACATCCTTCCGATAGTACGGCGACCAGAACTGGACGCAGTATTCCAAGTGAGGCCTAACCAAAGTTCTATACAACTGCAACATCAAACTCCTACTCTTGTATTCTATACCCTTTTCTATGAAAGCTAACATACTATACGCCTTCTTTATCACCTTCTCCACCTGTGAGGACACCTTCAGAGACTTGTGAACCTGCACCCCCAAGTCTCTCTGCGTCTCTATGCTCCGTATAGTTTTACCTTTTATCCTATAACTCTCTTCTACATTTTTCCGGCCAAAATGCATCACCTCGCATTTATCCGGATTAAATTCCATTTGCCATCTATCTGCCCAGTCTACCAACCTGTCTATGTCCTGTTGTATTGCCTGACACTGCTCTTCTGTACCCGCCAATCCAAGCATCTTGGTGTCATCAGCAAATTTGCTGATCTCACCACCTACCCCTACTTCCAAGTCGTTTATGTAGACCACAAATAGAAGAGGACCTAGTACTGAGCCTTGTGGCACTCCACTAGTGACAGGCTTCCAGCCGGAAAAAGAGCCTTCCACTACTACCCTCTGTCTCCTCCTCCCGAGCCAGTTCTCGACCCATCTACATACCCGACCCTGTATCCCATGCGCCTTCACCTTCTCTATCAGTCTACCATGAGGAACCTTGTCAAACGCCTTACTGAAATCCATGTAGACGACATCAACAGCCTGTCCTTCATCAACTGTTTTTGTCACTTCTTCAAAAAATTCCACTAGATTTGTAAGACAAGACTTCCCCTTGACGAAGCCATGCTGCGTATCCCTGATCAGATCGCAGCGCTCCAGATGCTCATACATCCTGTCCCTAAGGATCCTCTCCATTAGCTTACCTATAACTGAAGTCAAGCTCACCGGCCTATAGTTCCCTGGGTGATCCCTCTGACCTTTTTTAAACAACGGTACTACGTTTGCTATCCTCCAGTCCTCTGGGACCTCACCTGTGTCCAAGGAAGAGACAAAGATTTGCGTCAGAGGCCCAGCCAAGTCTTCCCTCAACTCCCTTAGCAGCCTGGGGTAAATGCCATCAGGCCCCGGAGCTTTATATGTCTTTAAGCTGCCTAACAGCCCCAACACCTCTTTCCTCGTAATCCTTATTTCCCTCAACCGATCCTCAACTTTGTCAACATCAGGCACAGACATCTGTCCAGTCTCCTGCGTGAATACCGACGCAAAGTATTCATTCAGGATCTCCCCCATTCCCTCAGGCTCTAAGCATAGATCCCCTCCTCTGTCCCTAAGAGGTCCAATCTTGCCTCTAACCATCCTTTTGCTCCTTACATAGGTGTAAAATGCCTTTGGATTTTCCTTAATCCTACCTGCCAGAGCCACCTCGTGGCCCCTTTTTGCCTTTCTAATACCCCTTTTAAGATCCCGTCTACACTCTCTATACTTCTGGAGTTCAGCTCTTTAGCTCATGTTTGAAGCAAGGTTGTAATGAGATCAGGAGCTGAGCAGAATGGCAGAATCCAAACTGACCAGCTGTGAGCAGGGTATTGCTAAGCAAAGAATCCCCACAATCGGGGATACAACCCACAGTAGACAGCTATGACCTCACCCTAGGACTTTTTCCCACACCATTCACATGAACATTGGAAAGATAAGCAGAGTGACCTGAATTGGAGAGACTTCCCACCCAGAAAACACAAACTTGGGTGTGAGAAGCCCTTTTGCAACCTGAAAGGGGAACTCCTGGAGATTGGTTTGTTCTCATTGTAATAAATAGGCCACTCCATGTCTGAATGTTGGAATTGTGAGGCAAGCCTGCAGGTCTAATGGGACTCCATATGAGTAGCCCCCCAAAGGATGTCCCTATTAGTGGCACAGCAGAGCAGGCTGAGACTGTCACTACAGAAACTTACTCTTTGGAAGGCACAGCAAAGCTGGACAAACTCCCAGAGAGCCACTGAAGTGTCCAAGTTGGACAAACTCCCAGAGAGCCACTGAAGTGTCCAAGCTGGACAAACTCCCAGAGAGCCACTGAAGTGTTATTCTTTTAGGGATGGTGTTCCCATATCCAACCCAGAATGTGAGCAAGTCCACTGTACTGCTCCAGGATACAGTGGGTGCTTACCTTTATGTTGGAGAGGAACCTAAACCTAAACTCCCCCCATGCACCCTTACCCCACCACCATCAACCAAGTTCTTCCTGAAGGACATGGCACTGATCAGTGGAATAGGAGGAGCATCTAGGTTTGCACCACTCCAGAGTGTCCTTCTAGAATGTGACTTGATTTCAGCCCCTGTCACAGTAGGAATTGTCTCTGACTAGTTACAAGAATCTTTATCCACCTTAGAAAAGATTTGGCAGACAGCAAGATGCTAGCCAGTAAAACAAGAGATCCACATCATTCAGCAGAAATCTGCAGGAAAGCAGAAAACTAGGAAAAGCCAAAAAGCTTGAAATAGCATCTAGCAGAAGCAGAAATCTTACCAAAAAAATGGCAGTGTTGTTTCCGGTGAGTAAAGTAGTGTGCTTCCTTCCAGAGAAACTGGCCAATTTTCTCTCTAGATTCAATCACACTGCCAAAAAAAATCAAGGGGATGCTGTCATACAAGAGGCAGGGCCTAAACACACCATCAAAGCCTGGCTGCTCAGAGAGCAGGGTGCCATCTTGAAAGTGTACTGCGATCAAAACTGCAATAAACCTGAAGTACTCCCTCAAAGAGGCCCAATGGGCTCCCTTCCAACTCACAATCAGAGCCAGAATTCTTTTCTCCCCCACCCTCCTCACTATCATTGGTCTCTTCTCCCCATCCTTCCGATCATGGGGGAGGTCCTTGACACTTTAGAGGACATTTAATCAGGTGAAGGAGTTCTATAACCTAGGGCTTTGCTCCCCAACAGTTGGAGCCAGCACAAATCCACTACCGTTACACTGCCCCCCTGGTTTCCCCGCAACAGCTGTTGCTAGCATCCTGTTCTGGTCAGACTGTTCCCACAGCTGCATGATTCCACACTGCCAAGAGGCTCCAACTGGGGCCCACTCTTTAGCACAGATTGACACTGCTAACTTGACATGGACATGGTGCCAACCTAGCAGTGCCAATCTGTGCCAAGGACAGTGCCAGCAGCCAATGCCAGGACACTGCTTGACCATGTCCCTCTCCCCTGGGAGCCATACTTATCTTTATGCCTCCCCGGGGAGATCCCCACCACAGGTTCACATCTGTGTGAATCTGTTGTAAGTTACCCCGGTTTGACAACATGTCGGTACGGTTTGATGATATGGCGGAAGATCAAGATATAGCCAATGGGGGATGTTTAATGATATCGAAATGCATGCAAAGTAGGGTTCATGCCCGTATAGGCTTAAACCTGACGACATTGCCAGCGAGGGGTGAGGAAAGTGCAAAGTTGCATTCTCTCCAGGAAGAACTGTGAGTTCCAATCTTAAGCCCTTGCCAGCGCCCTCGCAGACAGCAAAGGGCTCAAGATTTTGTCCACAGACTCCAAGTAAGACTGCTCAAGTGTAGTAATTGCTGAAGCCTGGCCAGTAAAATTAAAAAGGGAAATAGCTTCACAGAATATCCCTGAATTAAACAGGAACCAGAGAAGTCCTAGAGCAGGGAAGGAAATAATGAAGGAGATTACACACATAGTTATAGATCCTGAAGGAAATCAAGCTATTAAAATGAGAAGGACAAATGTTCAGGAACAGCCAAAAGTATGGCTGGCAGAAATCTTCCTTCTGTTACTGACAAAACTAACAACCCATTGACTTGTCTGGCCAGTAGCTTTATGGCAAATTTAAATGGAGAACAGGAAAGTTCCCAGATTGGCCCATGATGAGTGAGGGCAATGCCTCACTTAGTTGAAAAACCACCAGGAGGTACAGCAAGAGCTGACTATCCACTAAAGAGCAGTAGTATTCCAAAACACATCTCATTCCTGGTTCCTAACTAACCAGCAAAGGGATCCAAACCAGATTGGCTCCCATTCTCACCCATTTCAATGTCGAAACACAAGGTGACCTAACAAGGTTGCCCACTATATTTAAAATGACCCGGAACCACCGCTCAAGTTCCAGTACTGTCGCCCCATCTAGTATGGATGTAGGAGGTACCTCTTCCAGAAAGCAATTTTTTCTGTAAACTGGGCTCAGAATGGAACAGATTGACTGCTTATTACTGTGCCATTATATCCCACTGAGGAAGAGGTGGATAGAGAGGAACGAATCAGTCCTAAAGAACCTGGCATTCACAGAGTGAGATGCTCAGCATTGCCCTGTAAATTGCCCAGAACGGCTTGACAATCCCTTGCCTCCTGAGTGTTCATCACCCTGCAAAGTTCCTGACTCTTTATAGAACACTTAATTAGGAGAAGGAGTTTTGTAACCTCAGGCTTTGCTTATATCTGATCCCCAACAGAGGAAATTCAGAACTTGAACCCTGAACCCATAAGGACAGGTCATCTAAACATTTGATATCCCAGGACAGGCAATGATCTTGTTGATACGCTAACCCAGATTTAAACCTAAGAAAAATATAGCAGGGAACAGCCATTTTCCCTGTTAGCTCTGTGTCTGACATGCCAGTGTGAAACTGGACAAAGACCTAAGATGATTTAATCTATGTTTGTCTATGACCCCGAACAAAAGGCACTAACTGGCAGCACTGGGAAAACTCACACATCGTTACTCCTGAAGAGCTACTAATGGCTCCCTGTGGGCTGCACAAACCAAATTCAAAGAGAAATATGCAAAAGCCTTTCTGCATTTCATAACCCAAACTGGCCAACAGGAGATTGCTCATCTGTGAAGATAAAGGGGCCCCAGGGGAATGGGAACCTATCCAAGGAGTCAGAGGAAGGGGAAAAAAGAACAAGAACAAAGGACAAAAAGGGGAATAAGAAAAATGGTAGGCAGAGAAATCAAAGGCCAGAATCAAACGGGGCCACAATGAAAAATAATGGGAACAGGAGAAGGAACATTAAAAAGATAAGCCTTAAAACCTTATGCCTAAATGTGTGGGGCATTCACAATAAAGTGAATGAATTAACCACCCGCAGTTATGTAAACAGGTATGATACAGTCAGGATTACAGAAACGTGGCTGCAGGGTGACCAGAGATGGGAACTGAATATCCAGGGGTATTCAGGATTTAAGAAGGTCAGACAAAAGAGTAAAAGCAATGGGGTTGCATTCATAGAATCTCTACAGTACAGAAGGAGGCCATTCAGCCCATCAAGCCTGCACCTATGACAATCCCACGTTATCCCCATAACTCCACACATTTACCCTTCTAATCCCTCTGAAACAAGAGTCAATTTAGCACACCCAATCAACCTAACCAACACATCTTGGGATTGTGAGAGGAAACCAAAACATCCGGAGAAAACCTATGCAAACACGGGGAGAATGTGCAAACTCCACATGGATAGTCAACCAAGCAGGAATTGAACCTGGATCTCTGGCCCTGTGAGGCAACAGTGCTAACCACTGTGTCACCATGCCGCCCTATTACTTCACTGCTGGTTAAAAATAATTCTCTGAGCAGAACCTTCCACACACCTGACGAAGAAACACTGTTTCCGAAAGCTTGTGAGATTACTATCAAATAAACTGCTTGGATTCTAACTTGGTGTTCTGAGACTTCTTATTCTGAAAAAAGATTTTAAAACCATACCGAAAAAGGATATTAACGCTGATGATTTGGAATATCTGTGAATAGAGCTAAGAAACATCAAGACACAAAAAACTTTGATGAGGATTGTATATAAACACAAACTGTAGTGGTGATGTTGGGATGGGCATTAAACTGGAAATTAGAGAAGTATTTGATAAAGGAACACCTATAATTATAGAACATAAAACATAGAACACTACAGACAAATAGGCCCTTCAGCTCACAAGTTGCACAATCATATCCATACCTACCAAGCCAAAATGGTTGACTTTAATCTGCATATAGATTGGGCAAATCAAATTAATACCAATTCTGTAGAGAAGGAATTTCTGGAATGTGTACAGGATGATTTTCTGAACCAATATGTTGAGGAACCAATTAAAGAACAAGCTATCCTAGTCTGGGTATTGTGTAATGAGAAAGGGTAATTGGCAATCTAGCTATGGGAGGTCTCTTGGGGATGTGCAACCATAGATGACAGAATTTCTCATCAAGATGGAGAGCGGCACACTTGATTCTAACACTCGGGTTCCGAATCCAAGTTAAGGAAATGATATGAGGTGTGAGCTGGCTATGATGGATTGTAGAACATTAATTAAAGAGATGACAATGGATAAACAATGGTAAACATACAAAGAGTGCAACTGTAAACCACAGCAACTGTTAGAATCATAGAAACCTGACAGTGCAAAACGAGGCCATCTGACCCATCGAGTCTGCACCGATCACAATTCCACCCAGGCCCTACCCCCATATCCCTGCACATTCACCCGCTAATCCCTCTAACCTACGCATCTCAGGACACTGAAGGAGCAATTTTAGCATGGCCAATCAACCTAAACCGCACATCTTTGGACTGCAGGAGGAAATTGGAGCACCTGGAGAAAACCACGTAGACACAAGGAGAATGTGCAAACTCCACAAGTGCCTGGAACTGTGAAGCAGCAGTGCTAACCACTATGCTACCATGCCACCCTGTTCAATCCTGTCTGGCATAAAATAAAATAATAAAAGTGGCTCAACCAAAGCTTACAAGGTAAATTGGAGATTGCATCCGATCCAAGGAGGAGGCATACAAATTGGCCAGAAAAAACGGCACACTTAAGCTTTGGGGGCTGATTAGAATTCAGCTAATGAGGATCCAGAGATTGATTAAGAAGAGAAAAATAGATTGAAACAAGAGTGAGCATGTAGGAAACATAAAACTGCTGTAAAATCTTCCGTTGGCATGTGAAGAGAAAAAATGATGAAGACAAATGTAGATCCCTTACAGCCACAACCATGGTAATTTATAATGGGGAAGAAATATTGTCCAACCAACTAAATCCATATTTTGGTTCTGGTTTCACAAAGGAAGACAAAAATAATGCATCAGAAATGTTGGGGAACACAAAGTTTAGTGAGAAGGAGGAACTAAAAGAAATCAGTATCAGTAGGGAAACAATGTTGGGGAAATTGATGAGACTGTAAACCGATAAATCCCTGGGGTAGGATAATCTATATCCCAGAGTACTTAAGTAAGTGGCCCTATGAATATTGGATACATTGGTTTTCATCTGGACTCCAGAACAGTTCCTACTGAGTAGAAGTTAGCTAATATAATCCCACAATTTGAAAAAAAAGGCAAGGAGAAAACAGGGAATTATAGACCAGTCAGTCTGACATTGGCAGTGGAGAAAATGCTAGAGTCCATGATGAAAGATTTAATAACAAAGTACTTAGAAAACATTGGCAAGATCAGACAGAGTCAGCATGGATTTATGAAAGGGAAATCATGCTTGACAAATTTACTGGAAATCTTTGAGGATGTAACTGGTGGAGTTGATGGGGGAGGGCCAATGCATGTTGTTTATTTGAATTTTCAGAAGATTTGGACAAGACCCCACATAGGGATTAGCATGCAAAATTAAAGTGCATGGGATTGGGAAGGTAGGGTATTAAGATGGATATAAAATTGGTTCACAGAAAGGAACCGAAGAGTAGGAATTATCAGATATTTTTCCAATTAGCAGGCAATGATTGGTGGGATGTTGCAGGAATTAGTGGCAGGGCCCCACCTATTCACATAGTGATTTGGATGAGGAAACTAAATGTAATATCTCCACATTTGCACATGACACAAAGCTGGATGAGAGGGTTAACTATGAGGAGGATACAGAGATGCTTTGGTGTGATTTGTCAAATTGAGTGTGAGAGCAAATGCATGGCAGATACAGTATAATGTGGATAGACGTGAGGTTATCAATTTTGGTAGCAAAATCAGGAAATCAGATTATTATCTGAATGGCTAAAAATTGGGATAGGGGAAAGCACAATGAGACCTGGGCATCCTTGTACACTAATTATTGAAAATAAACATGCAGATGCAGCATGAAAAGGCAAATGGAATGTTGGTGAGAGGATTCAAGTACAGGAGCAGGGATGTCTTGTAGCAATTATACATGGCTTTGGTGAGAACACACCAGCAATACTGGGCCTGATTCTCTCATCACGACCCGTAACTTTTCTGGCGGGTCCGGTCGGGGGAATCGCATATCGGCCATTTTGCACAATCGAACATACGCCAGGAATGCATGCACATCTCTCAGAGCTGGAGAACAGTCATAGCCAGACCACACTGGAAACCGGCCGGAAGAAAGCTAAGTCATTTGAATCTTTTTAAAATGTATTTTAAGTATATTTTGCATGTGATTGCCAGGCCAGATCGCATCACCCATCCTGCCAGAAGTACTTCATTCTAACAGGGTTCAGAATAGCTCCCCTTGTTTGGGAACTAACGGAGATCCTGCCAGAATGAACGGAGGGTGGGGGGGGGGAGGGTAAGAGGGACCCCAGGGTGTTGCGTAGTGGGAGGGAGAGGTGGTCTCCCGGGGATGGGCACCCTGGCAGTGCAGCCTGGTGGAGTGACTGGTGGGGTTGGGGGTGGTCCCGCTGCCACTCTGCATTGGGATTGGTTTGGGCTGCAGAGAGGGCAGCAATTGGGGCAGACTGGTGAAGAGAAGGGGGGGGGGGGGAGGGTGGGTGCTGTCTCCCGGGACAGGTGCCTCTGGGGTGGGTGGTCTGCCAGGGGGGAGGGGGAGGGGGGAGAGGGAAATCTCCACTACTGGGAGTGGTATTGAGCTGGATATTGGGATGCTCCGGGGCAGGGGGGTGTCAGGGTTGGCCCGGGAATTGTTGGGGCATAATTAGGCCACTTGGAGGGTCAGCACTGCAGGGGTCCCGGCTGGCCAGCGATCGAACTGGCTAGCAAACGGGGGCGGGGAGGACTGACAGATCGGAGCCACTCTGCATGTGCAGAGTTCCAGAGCTGTCAGACTCTGGCACAAATAGGCTTGCCCCCCTGGGGTTTTTAATGATATTCTCAGCTGTGACTTCTGCAGAGCACAGAGTGCAGAGATTCAGACCTGAAGCTGCACTGAACAAACAGTCATGATCTAAAACAGTTTTCCCACCAATTCAGCACTTTGGGAGAATCACCCCGCTTGTATGCAGTTTGGTCGTCTTATCTGAAGAAGGATGTTCTTGCTAAAGAGGGTGTGCAGAGATGGTTAACTGATTATGTTTGTTGGAGTTTAGAAGAAGGAAGGGAAATCTCATAGAAACCTATAAAATACTAACAGGACTAGACAGGTTAGATGCAAGAAGGGTGTTCCCAGTGGTAGGTGAACCAGAGAACACAGTCTAAGGATATGGGGGTAAAACAATTAGGATTGAAATGAGGATAAATTTATTCACCCAGTTAGAGGTGAGTCTATGGAATTCTCTATCACTGAAAGCAGCTGGGGACAAAATATTGTACATTTTCAAGAAGGTATTAAATCTAACCCATGGGGTAAAAGAGATCAAAGCATATGGTGGAAAGGCAGGAACAAGGTACTGAGTTGGATGATCAGCCATCATCAATAGCAAATGGCAGAGAAGGCTTAAAGGACCAAATGACTTCCGCCTGCTCCTATTTGCAATGTTTAAATGCAAACTTCCTTCCAATTTTTAATAAGTGAAATATTTAATCTTGGGAACATAGAGGAGGTAATACAAATCCTTTGTCAAAGATAGTGTGGAGAGATGGAAATCAAGTGACATGGGCCTTTGGTTTGTGAAACCAGGAATATTGCCTTGCTGAATTGAAATGTCTCAATCTGTTCTTTTTTTAACCATCTGACTAGCAGCCTCACAGACACGGAGCACCGGACTTCTGCAAGAATTGAACCTCAGTCATGTCGAAAGTGAAGTTGTCAATCCAGCTCACTGAGCACAATCATTCAGAGAACGTCACTCTCACTGTTTTGGACTTTGTTGGTTTTAGTTACAGACAGACTGATAGCTGTTTAACAATATCAAACCTGAAAAAAAAGTATTTTGCATTGTCAGGAGTTCAAAAAAGTACAATGTTCTAAATGTGAAGTTTCAGGATTAGCAGCACGTGATCTGGGTGCTCCTCTTTTCTAAATCATTTTTCACAATTTCATAAGATGTTGCTTTGACTGATAGAGCAGCTCTCTGTCCTTTTCTAAATGATAACATTTTTAATAGTCAGAAAGATTTTGTGCGGAGAGGAAGGGGCATTACTGAGTGCTAGAACTTCCTTTCCAGAGTTTGGAGGAAAGGGATGATTACTGGATAAT
Source organism: Sphyrna mokarran (assembly GCA_024679065.1). Lineage (NCBI taxonomy): Eukaryota > Metazoa > Chordata > Chondrichthyes > Carcharhiniformes > Carcharhinidae > Sphyrna > Sphyrna mokarran. Next base: position 49,125,256 of record JAGIQG010000008.1, read on the forward strand.
TTTTCAACTGCCCTGAATTTGCTGCATGACTTCGTTCATCATACCCCAGCAGAAAAGCTGCCAGTCCGTGTATCCTTGATTCGGAGACTCTGGTACCAGGGAAGTTATTTCCTTTCCACCATTCACTGCTGAAGTAGATGAATTTCAAGAATGTTGGCACTGGTGAGTCGCAATGAAACACAAGTAACATTCTCTTTGCAAACCACCCCCCACCTCCCCCCCCACACTCGTGAGGCCCCACAAAAGTTGCCTAATTATTGTCATCAAAAGAATTAAGATATTGAGATTGATTCCTGACTAAAAAGAAAACAAACAGAAAAACAATGCTGGAGCCAAAATATGAGCAGACGTTGGATTAGATTTCACACTGGTATAACTCTCACAAGCCTTCCTTGTTGTTGTAACAAAGCTGAAATTGTACTTGCAGCCTGTGGACCAAGAGGAGTTTTCTGTGTTGCAGCGTGCAATCTCTATTAATTATTCCTACTCTTGAGTCACAGGAACGGAACAAGTCCAGAGCTGTGCATTTCTTTTCCATAAAATAGTAAAGCAAGGCAATTATTTTAATGAAATCCAATCATTAATAGCATTTATAAAATAAGGAATATAGTAAAAGAATGATTGAAAACACATTATTTATGTCTCTTTTGAAATCTTCATCAGGGTAATGTCCATTGTGCATTTGATATTGACTGAGCTCGGCAATGTAAAGGGGAACGTAATAGCGTACCTTCTCCAGCATTAACATTTGAGGAGACGTTTCAGTATTTTTGTTACTTTATTCATTTCCAGGATGTGGGCTTCTTTGGCACAGGCAACATTTTTCCATTTGCAATTGCTCTTGAGAAGGTGAGCGCCTTCTTGAACTGCTGTAGTCCATGTGGTGAAGATATTCCCAGAGTGTTGTTAGAAAGGGTGTTTCAAGATTTTGAGCCAGTGATGATTAAGTGATAGACCTACATTTCAGGATGGTGTTGGTCCCATGCCCTTGCTGCCGTGTCCCAGGTCTGAAATCTTGAAGTTTGGGAGGTGCTACTGAAGAGGAATTAGCGAGCCTCTGCAGTGCATCTTGTAGATGGTGCACATTATAGCATAGTAGTGGAAGGAATGAATGTTTAAGGTCATGGATGTTGTGCCAGTCAAACAGGTTTATCCTGGATGGTGTCAAACTTCTTCATTGGTATTGGAGCTGCATTGATCCAGTCAAGTGGGAAGCATTCCGTCACTCTTGTCTTATGACTCGTAGATAGTGGAAAGAATTTGAGAAGTCACTTACTGTAGAGTACCTACCCTCTGTCCTTCACTTATAATCACACAATTGTATGGCTGATTCTGTATGTATCTGGCCAATGGGGATACTCTCAGCCATGGATGATGGAAGATTTGAAAATGGCACTGTTGTTGACTATCAAGGAGAAGTGGTTAGACTCCATTTATTGGAGATGGCATTTGTGCAGAGTGAGTGCTTCTTGTCACTTATCTGTCCAAGTCTGAATGTTGTCCAGGTCATCTGCATGTGAGAACTGTAGCCTCCCTTGCATTCAAATGGTAAAGAGGAACAGAGAAAGTGAAGATTTACACTGCAGAAACCACAGAGAAAGTAAATTATTTTTTCATATGGGATTCAGAGTAGAGAATAAAAGTTTAATTAGGTATTCCTAACTTTGAGGTTCATGGCCTGGAAACCGATGCAATATAATTCACTTTTCTGGTAGTGGTGACTTCACACGATGATGTAGGCACACAGAGATGGATCAGTTTTGCAGTGTGGTTGGGACCAGATATCTAATCTGAGCTAGAACCTCTTGCCCATGATACTGTTAGTCATAAAGCTAAAATGGCAGATTGAGACATTGCAGCTGTCATGAAAAATTACAAGCCTTAGGTTATGTCCAATGATTCCTACCTCTTTGACAAAGGACATGTATCCCTCGTCTGGGATTGTTAAATTCTGAACCATTAAGAATAAAAAAGGATTATTTTAGGTCTCTTTGTCTTAGTAGATGAGTCGGCTCCTGTTGAATAGCCTGGGTTATGAAAATGCAAATAGCCTTTGTACATTCTCTTTCAATTTGGCCTAAGCAGCCCACACAGGGGTATTAGTGGCTCTTCAGGGATAACAATAAGTGAATTTCTCCAAAACTGACAGCATCTTTTGACAAGCATAGATTCAACCAATTTAGGGTTATGTCCAAACAGATGTTTTTTTACAATGGCAAAATAAACACCCGCCTTTCCATTTGTATTGAGGGAGAAAAGAAACATTTGATGTTAAATTTTGATCATACCTGCAGCTTTGGATTGAGAAAATCCAAAGTGTGGAAGATAAACAAAAGCATCAAGACCCTGTGCTTCAATCATTAATGCAGGAGCATTGTTGCCAAAAAAAAATCTTGATCAATATCCTATTTCTGAAGGTCCTGTGGTTAGCTCAATACAATAATCTTCTCCACTCCAAGAAGTGATGTTGAAGTACACTGGATTTGTGGGTATTTTATATTTTAAGAGACCTAATAATAATAAAATTAAATTGCAAAATGTGAACTTTAAGGCCGATTCTCTGACCTCCTCCAATCTCTTAGTGAATGGGGCATCCCAATGGGCATGAGAGCTCTTGGGGTTCAAATGACCTATCCCACAGCCCTGATCAGGTTCCCGCCCAGAGCAGACAGCAAACTGATAATTATGCAAACCCTCTAATTTGAATGCCATTAGCAGGTTTGACAGGTCATCCACCAGCCTTCACCAGACCCTCCAGTGGGAATAGCACCAGGTGGGCTTTATATGTACTACCCACAAACAGGGACATGGCTTGCTGGATCTCAAGGGTCCAGGGGAGCACCATCAACACCTCAGAAAAGAGGGCTATCCTTCCCCCTCCACACCACACAAATCAGGCATCACCTCCCCCACCTCACAGCCCCCCCTAACTTTCCCATACACCATGCAAACATGAGGGTTACCCAACCTGACCTTGCTCAGCCTCCCTTCACCTTCAGACCTCCCACACAGCCCTCTGTCCCCCTCAGACTCTCCAATCAGCCTCCTTGCAGACTACATGCCTTAGCAATGCCAACAGTGCACTGTCCCTTGACACTGTGGCACTGACACCCTGCCTTGATTCATAAGGCCCCTGAAGGGGGTTCAGTGGCCATTTGTCCTTTTGCTGCTGCCAAGCTGCAGAGGAAAGATCCCTTGGGCTATAGGCAAAGTTTTGACCTCACCACTCTCTATTGGGGTGGGGGTGCCATAGCTGAAAAGCCCCTTTATCCTTGGCAGACCTGACGATTATGCCTGGCATGGTGATTTCAGGCAGCTCTGTGATCGACAACTGCCTGTCAGTTGTGCAAATTCTGAAGTGACCAGATCACTTTAATCTCCATGCCCCTTGGTCACCTGGCAGGATTCTAAACTGTTGCAGCACTTCATTCTTCAGCAGAGATTTTCCTTTCTCTTCGGTCAGAAGCTGCAGGTGTGAGCAGACTCCCTTGATGTCCTCTGACAGAGAGGAGATGTCACCTGGAGGTGGAGGAGCAGGGGGATATGGTAGTGATCCAGTCTGCCCAGCTGGACACTGTGCCCCAGTGCATGTGCTACAGTTCTGATTTCAAGTTTCCTTTAACTTCTAAAAAATTCAACATGCAGTGCCTTGAAAGAAGACTTCCCTTGACAGCTCAGTGAAATTCTATGATCCTCCAGCCACCTGATTCTATGTTAATTTCTTTTCATGCTTGAATGGATCTCCAATACCCCATTGATCCTGATCACAATGTTGACAGAGTCTAAGTCTGATTGGCAGCCTGTGGTTTCACTTCCTCTTTTGAAAACCACAATCATTTTGAAGAAACCATTGACTGAAAAAGTTAAAATTTGATAGAGGCTTTCAAAATAATGCATGGTTCTGAAACAGTGAAAGAATTAAAAGTGACATGAAGAAACTTGTTTACTTAGCAAGTTGTAATGATATATAATATACTATCTGCAAGGGTGGTGGAGGGAGATTCAATAGCAAAATTCAAAAGAGAATTGGATAAATATTTGAAGAGAAGGAATCTATTGCTTTATAGGGAAAAAAGCAGGAAAATCAGATTAATTGGAAAGCTCTACCAAAGACTTGTTCAGACATGGGCTAAATGTCTTCCTTCTGCATTTATTGTATGATTCAATTATCTTTTTTAGAAGAAGTAATGGAGGTTTACAAAATTAAGTCACCTCTTTCTAATTGGACATAAATGTGTTAGCATTTAACTCCAGATTTCTGGTTCTTACACTGCCTTCTGTTCCAAGGTGGATGCAAGGGTTCAGGGATTCTGCTGCAGGAATGTTCTCCTGTTACTCACAATATCTGCAAGGTCTAGGCCTTGTATGAAGGCTCTTCCTTTTTTTTCAGCTATCTCACTTTTACCATTACCAACCTAGATCTCTTCCTCGACAAAGAGACTGATGGTTTCAGGCTGGCACTGAAATACAAAATTTAGAAGGAACACCTATGGCAGATATCGAACATTGAACTAGAACCACCCAGAAACTGCAGGCATTCCCACTATAAAATAATTCCAGACAAAAGTCTAATTTGCAAGACATTAAAGCTTATGAAGTCTGTGCTGGTATTAAAGCTTATAAAGTCTGTGCTGGTATTAAAGCTTATAAAGTCTGTGCTGGTATTATTCTTTCCACTAGCACAGACTAAAGACCCTTTTGCAACACTGGTCAGAACTGGGAGCCTTAAGGATATTGATTGGTATTTTGCTCAAAAGAACAAAATGTTTTGCTGTCAATTTTTCCAGTTCCTTCTTCGGTTCTATGTGGTTCAATTTATTCACTGAACATGACTGGACGTTATGAAGTGTGTGGACATGCTTCAACTCAAGTTGTTTTCTGCCATCTTTTTATCTTTCAAATCTTTATCAATTGTACTTAAAGTGAAGGATCAGTCCCTCCAATGAACCCTCAATCATGGCTGGTAATGTCCCAATGTCACAACGGATTGAACTTTCCCATTCCGTCCATCATGGGAATTGTAGAGGGCAAGGGAGGGGGAACAATGGAAAGGTCTGTTGACCTCAGCGGGATTTTCCAGTTTCAGGGTGAGTGCAGCCAGAAAATCCCTCCCAATGTGTTTCAGCTTACTATGCTTTTTTACACAGAGCCACAAATCAGCATTATTTAAACATACATCGGTAATTTATTTCACTGAAAAAATGAGGTTCATTCTTTGTAGTCTCAACTTTCCTACTGCATTTAATTTCTGCAAGTCAAATAGTTGTGTTCTGGGTTTTAAAGTGTTAGATGGAGAGCCTAAAGAAACTGGGGTTGATCCCCACAGAGAAGATTAAGGGGATATTCACAGAGATATTCCAAATGATAAGGGATTAAGTAGAAAGGGAGAAATTGTCTCCACTGGCCAAACAGTTGATAACCAAAAGACTCAGCTTAAAAATAATTGCCAAAAGAACTAACCGTCAACCATTCCTTTCCCTTGAGAATTAAGTTTTCAAAACTTTTCCATCATGCACTACTAACAAAGATTTAAACACATCTGCCTGCAACAGGCAAGGATCTAGACACTAGTTGCACTGAGGTTCACAAAACATGCATTTTCATCTTTTACTGGGACACTATCACTGAGGATGGCTAAGCTGCAAGATAAGAGGATTGCAAAGTACAAAATCAGAAAGTCATCAGCTGACCTGAATATTCACATTCCTATCCAATGAATGTCAATATGTTCAACTTATTTGCCATAATAGAGGAGCCCTGAACCAGAAGTGACACCAGTTATTTTAAAAGCTTTCCTAACCTTAACACCTGGCCCAACATCCACAGCAAAGCTAAGCCTGCTAACTGCTGTATCCCAATGCCTGTGATGATGTCAGTAGATATCCTCTTATGGCCCGGGTGGGCTCCAGCCTGATAAAGGTCTTCTGGTCAAGGACACAAGCACCCTCAGTGGCCTGCACTGCTGGAGTGAATGTAGGAACAGGCAGCAGAGATTCTGAGTGGCTACACAATTTTGGAGTATTCTGAGTGGAGGCCGTGGGAGCACAGTTGTCGCATATACTCCCTGGGGACCCCAAAGGTACCAATTTGACAACTGCAGGAGATGGGCACCTGGAAGGAGGTTAAGGTCCCTCTTCCCCATGTCCTGGTATCCATCAGGATATGTGGTTATGAGGTGCAGGGCTGAACCGAAATCCAGCAAGATCTTCTTGACTAAGGTCTTTGAGGTGGCCTTGAAGCGCTCGCATGTTGAAGCCACAACATCACTAGATTGGTTCACCAGATTAAATCCAGAGATCGAGGTTTGTCTTACAAAGAGAGATTGAGCAGTTTAGGTGTATACTCTCTGGTGTTTGTAAGAGCTCGAGGAAATCTAATTGAGGCATACAAGATGCTAAAGGGGATTGATAAAGTAGAAGTGAAGAGGATATTTCCTCTTGTCAAGCAATCTAGAACAAGGAACATAGCTTCAGGATAAGGAGTAGAAGATTTAAAACAGAGATTGCTTCCTCAAATGTTCATGACTCTGTGGAATTCACTGTCCCAGAGCATGATGGATAGAGGGACTTTGAGCAAATTTAAGGAGGAGATGGATAGATTTTAATTAGCAATAGGCTGAAGGGTTATTGTGAATATATTGCGGCTGAGATTAGATCAGCCATGATTGTATTAAATGGCAAAACAGGCTTGATGGACTGAATTTCCTACTCATGCTCTGAATTCTTACGATTCTTCTTATGATCAGACAGAAGGTGGACAGGCTTCTCCATCATTCGTTCTAGTCGGTTAAGTGATTCCCAAACCTGCATCTGATGCTGTGCTTCCTACTGTTGCATCTCTACAATTGCCTACTGCCAGCCGCTTCCAGAAGCATTTCATCTGAGTGAGGCTGAGTCAATGTCTCGTATCCAGCAGCTCTCCAAGTGCCAGAGACTTGGACATTCCTGCCTCCAAGTATTGCATGGATGTGTCAATGAGGTGTTCTCCAGAAGCTCACACTTATTGTGTTCAAGCTCGACCTGTACAAAGTTGAAGGGCATAAGATCAGAGGGGATCTAATCTCAGGCTACACTCCATCAAGATGTCCGTAGGCTGGTGGAGGACCTGGGGTGAGTGCCCTGACTGATCTTTCTGAGCTGCTTGATCCTCAGGCGTGCTCTGGGGGCTCAGACTGTTGCTCAGCTGCCTCAAAGGCCGTGATCTGCTGGCACCTAGGAAAGAGAAAATCAAGTTTTAATGGATGAGCTTAAACTATTTCAGAGTACATTTGACTCACTTTGATTGTCAGAATTTGATAAAGTGATGGGCATGTAATCTGTTCGAGGTTACTGACAGAACTAATCTTCACATCTCCATACGAACAATGCTTGTCCTCCTCAGCAAGGTCAACTGCCTCCTCAACTTCTGTGAAATGAAGATTTCTGTTATCCGGTTCCCTCTCTCATTTTGCTCATGGTTGTTGTGTGTCAGGTTGGCCTGTATGAAACTGAAAGAAAGATACATGATCAGAATGGATAGAGCAGAAATTGGATAAGATGTATGTTTGCGATGATCCTTCTCCAGATGAGTCAGAGGTGGAGTGTGAGCAACATAACAGACTGGATAGTGCTGATACAAAAATGAGTGTGAAAGAATGAGCTATGTATCAAGTGCTAAAGGATGTGAGAGATCCATGAAGAGAATTATCATGAGTAAACGATGCAATGATGAAGGTTTGATGCTAGGGGAGTTATGAATAAGATCATTTGTTCACTTCCTGCACTACATTGTGCTTTTGGTGCACTGACCCCGTTGATGACAGCTTCCCAGGCCAGAGAGATGACACTCGAGTGCTTTCAGAGACCATCCCTTAGGTAGATGACATGCCTCTGTGCCGGGACAACAAGGAAAAAGGCATCAAGGGCCTGGGTCGCTGAAATAGGGTGCTGCTTTCTTCTTGAACAAGGTGGCCTTTTGTCATATTGATCAGTTTCTTGGTGACAGGTTAGCTGTAGAGAGCAATGAGTGCTGGACTGGTACATAAATATGGTGCCATGATCTCCAAACCCTCAACTGACAACAGACAGACCCATCAACTCCTGAACTATTAAGTGGTGCAGAGAGATAGTTGCTCAAGCATAATTAACGAGGCTGCAAGAGCCGAATTGGTGCATGTTCACACCATTCCAGGCAACAGGAATGGTGCCAGAACTACCTGCCCCTGCACTTGGACAAAAAAAATGGAGAATTCTTCCTGTTAATTTTGTTTCCCTCTACAGATTCTGCCTGACCTGTTGAGTATTTCCAACATTTCATGTTTATACTCCAGATTCTTAAACCTCTGTTCCAGATTAATGAAACTTGGGATTTCTATAGAAAAATGTTTTTTTTTAAGACAGTCAGTGCTTTCCACATTTGTCTATGTCAGTGGCCCTGATAAAAAAAGCACTTACCCACACATTTCCTGCAAGTACTGGCATACGCCAGAGATCACTAACTCAAATACTAACTCCCAGACAATTCCCTGAAAATATTTATATATGCCTAAGGGTTTCTACACATTCCCAGTGACCTCTACATAGGACTCACTTCCAGATAGCCATTGCAAATACTGATAGCCCACAGAACCTGTAAAAATACAAGTACTTATTGACCACCCACCACAAAATAATGGGAATACCTCTCAAAGCCCTCCCTTGACCTACATACACTTTGCAAACACTGCAGCACTTTCAGGGATCCCATATTCTCAAGATATTGTCTTCTCCAACTGACAAGTTGTAAAAATGATATACAACTGCTAAACTATCAACATTTTCTCCCAAAGAAAGAGACTGCTGAATTTGCATATGATGCACTGATAGATATAATGGCCATAACTTCTGGGTTCCCCAATAATGAGAACTTTTTCACTTAAGGATTTACCAGCAATTGCCCAGAAGTGATAACTTTCTCTGGATAACTATACTGGGTACCAACTGAAAGAACCTATTTAAATTGCTAACTTCAGATGATTTTTCCAGCTTTGCCCTGACTATTATTCTGAAAGAGAAGGAAAAAGACACTTCTAACTCCCGAATAACTATTTAAACACCTAGACCCATCTTGTCAGAGGACACCCTATACATACATAAGTTCTCCCCATACCAGGGAGCCTACAACAGCACTCCCACTCCCGCCCCAGACTCAACCTCCCTTTCCACATCCAACCCCATCTCTACCTCTGCTCCATTCTCCAGGGCTGTCCCTTTCCACTGTCCCCTCCTGCCTCGCCCCCCCCCCCCCACCTCACCCTTGCCTGGTCTAGGACAGCCCCACCACCCCCCCCTACACACACCTCAAGTTCGGGATACTCCCCCCCCCCTCCATAAATCAGTGATTGCCACTCAGCTGAAGTTGTGCACCATATGTTAACAAATGCAGTAAAATAAAGATTTTCTTGTGACTCTTTAATGATGCCGTTACTGCCAATAAATAGTAACCTAACAATATGACCTAACTGTGAACCATACACAAGAACAGAAAGGTGACAAGGAAACTTTGAATCATTTTTTCATTGCTATTTCCTTCTTCAGAAATTCTATCATCTGGTTTACATTCAGTGCAGCTAGATAGATTCTTGAATAATAAGAGGATCAGGGGTTATGGGAAAAAGGGAAGAGAATGGGGATGAGAAAAATATCAGCCATGATTAAATGGTAGAGCAGACTCGATAGGCCAAATGGCCCTAATATTTTATGGTCTTATGGATGTAATTAAATTCCATGCACGAGATAATCAGGAGATGTCTTACATTTGGTCCATTACTGCAAGCCTGTACCTCAGCTTCTTACCTGAAGAGAGCGATGCTGGTAGATCAAAAGGGAATTTAATTATAAATCTTTTCCTCCACATTAATTTGAAGTCAACAATGCAAATAAAACTGGGAAAAAGGAGGAAAAATGCAAAGACATGTGTACTTTTCTCAGTGGCAAATGTGAATGTCTTGAGTAAATTCTCCTTTCAGCGATGTTGCCCTTTGAGAGGTGTTGTATTACAGGGGCATTTGTCCTGAAATATTAGAAGGGTTTATGTTCTGTAGCTATCAGAAGAGCAGAGATAGAATCAAATGATTAATGGTTTCTGGAAGCAGCAACTGTGAACCATACCAAACAACAAGAAGGTGACACAAGGAAACTCCGAATCAGTTTTTTTTGCTAGTGCCTTCTGGAGCTCTATCACCTGTTTTACATTCAGTGCAGATAGGCCTTCTTCAGATTGGAACAATAAATTCTCTTTCAGCGTCAAAGGCCATACTTCGATAGCTGCTGTCTGCAATCTATCAAAAATCCCAAAGAATAGCATTTTATTCTTTGTCCACCTTATCCTTGGAATAAAGGAACACTCTGGAGGTACAGTTGATAGTTGTCCACAATGCTTTCATCAGTGCTATTACATGAATGTCAAAATGGCTCTTATTTATCAATTATGACCCATCAGGATCTTTAGAAAATCTTGATTGCATCTTGGCTCATCATTTGGAACACCTGCTCTTTTTGACTAGTAATTTCAACCCTTGAAAAGAACTGCCGGAAACATTGTAATCAATGCAGAATGGCAGTAATTTTTCATGTCTCCTGCCTTTACAGCTGTACACAACTATGCATTTACTCAGACCTGCCAAATGGCCCCCGTGTAATGTACAAGATCGAGTATGTGATTTGCATGCAGACCTTTTAACTCCCTTCTTCTACGATTTAATGTTTAGCCACTGAAGATGTCAAGCATCTGGTAAGGCAAGGAAAGAAAACTGAAGCTTTTCATAAATACCCAACAGGGAATATGATAGTTCTATTCCAGTATTGAAACATCATTTACAACCTTGCTTCAACTAAGTAACTGTATTCTGAATATTCACACAAATGTTTGCAATGTGAACTTCCAAGCAATGTGTTTCTTTAACGTCGGTATTAGAGGGGCCCCTTTCAAGGGATGTTTTGTGTTTAAACTGGCAGCAGGGCTTTGAAAGCTTGGGGAGTTCTTTTAGGATAGTGCTTTTCAAAACAAAACCTGAACAATTGGCAAATTCTGTGAAAATAATTAAGATTTGGAAATATAGTACAAATCACCACCTTTATACAGTTCTTAACTACATCCTGGCATATTTTTAACAAGCTCACAGTGACCTGATCATAATCTCCCCTGTTCAAAATGTCTGTGCTTATTAACTCTGACAATACATCTCACCATCAGAGGTGAGGTGTCAAATTAACCAGATGGGGGAGTTCATATTAAATTTAAAGGGTTGCCTGACCACAGGAAATTAAAGCAAAAACAAATAGTACCACTCACTCACATATAACCACTGATCTGTGTTCCAAAATCAACAATTCAAACCAGAAATGTGAGAAATGCATCAGTGATCTGCTCACTTAAATTAAGCCCACAGAAAGGTCTTAGTGACTTCTTGTAGCAGTATCTATCTCTCCCCCGAAACAACAAGCAAAAGCATCACAAATTCCCTCCTCATCCCCAACATAAAAGTCATAAGCTTAATGAACTGAAAGGTGCTGATAAACATTGTTCTCTTTCATTTAAAAATGGAAGTTTATTCAGCAACCTACCTAAAAATAAGTGCACCAAACTTCTTAAATCATTTGGTCCACAAGTTGCCTATTTTACTTCAATAACTGCTTGGGAGGAGAACAAATGTGTAGTAACCTACCCCTCATCACTGAACAGACTTAATCAATTTTCACTTCAAAAAAGTGATCTTTTCAGATTTCTTTTGACATCTTGAACCACAGCAAAATTGTGTATTGGATGGTGAGGATTAATTGGGCCAAGACAGACGCATGGAATTCAGTCATATTTTAAAGAAATAGTGCACTGTGTCCTCATTCTTAAAATTCAGTGATGAATCTTTGGGTGAGCTGGGATGGAGGGGAATTGAATAAGAACATAGGGAGCACATCCATGATTAACATTCCACATAGGCAGTCAGTTATTAGTCAATTGGTTGGTCAGTTCTGGGAAGTTACGTGCCGTTTGAACTTTTTTTCTTGTTCTTGTATCCTTAGCCTTCGTCATCTGCTCTGCTTCAAAATCACCTTTGGTGAAGCAAGGCTCGCCAGCATGTGTGGCTCAGTGCAACCTCTTCCCAACTGTTGCAATCAAAACCAATCTTCTTAAAGTAGGATTTCAGGGTATCCTTTTGCTACTGGCTGCACTGTGATTTTTGACTAGTGGCAAATTGGAAGTAGAGTGCACTTCGGAAGAACTAGATAGATTAACAAGATGCTGAAAGGTTATCAGGGATTAGGCAGGAATGTGAAGTTGAGGTTGCAAAAACATCAGCCGTGAGCTTATTAAATGGAAGGGCAGCTCAAAGGACCCTGTGGCCTATCTCTGGGTTTTAAAATGTATGTTCGAACTTCACCATGACGTGATGGTTTCTCACCATTGATGGAAAGGAGAATGAGACCACAACTTTCATCTCTGACACAGAAAATTCAATCCATATCACCTTGGATGGTCATGAGAAGGAAAAAGAACATAAAAAAGAACAGAGAAACAAACAGGCTTATAATTTTAACCAAAGTTAAAGCGCATGAGTTACAAGTGCTGAAGCCCAAGGAGAGAATACAAATCAAGAGGTCAACAGTTGGTAGGTAAAATCATCAGAAATAACTCCACAACCAAGATTATACAGGTACTATATGAATAAGCCTCTGTTCCTCAATATCGCTAGAAAGAAAGCCAATAGAATCTGTTCTAAAGTATACTTTCTGGGGACCTATAAACCACACCCACAAATGCCCTCTTTCCTTTGCTATTTCTTATTTCCATCCAACATGATCCCACATTTTCATCCTCTGAAGCAAGATCATTTCTCACGACTGTTCATCTTCAATAGCAGAAGGAGGCCACTCAATCAATCAAGTCTGCACTGACTCTCCAAAAAAGCATCTTACCCAGTATACCCCTGTCCACACCTGTCCTATCCCCATAATCCTGTGCTTTTACCATCTACCTAACCTACATGTTTTTGAACTACAGGAGGAAACCGGAGCACTTGAAGGAAACCCACGCAGAAATTGAGAGAATGTGCAAACTCCACACAGTTACCCAAGGTTAGAATCGAACCTCGATCCCTGGCAATGTGAGGGAACAGTACTAATCATTATGTCATCAAGCCGCCCATTGGCACGTCCTTTCTCTTTTTGTTTCCAAATTTATCTTCCATGTGAACTCTCCACCCACTATTTAATTCGAAGACTTCTCTATAGTCTCAATCAAATGATCCATATACAAGCATGGTACTAGTATCCCATGAATTGAAACTCCTCTCTCTCTTACCAAACATTGAGTCACGCATTCAACCCTCTGATCTTATTTACTCTGTGTTCATTTGCTTGTGGTTCAGGTAGCAATCCACAGATTTTTTTTTGTTTTTGTTTTTTAATTTAGTTCCTAGCTGCTCATACTCAACAAAATCAATTTCTTAGTTCTTGGTACCCACGTGGTCCAGAAGAACTGGATCCTTCCATTCACACTCCAAGTTCCTCTCTCGGCCCTGAGGAGATGTCCTTAATCCTAGTAATGAGAAAGCAATACAGCCTTTAGGCTTCATATGATCAATTGCAGAGAAAGTTCTCAATCCACCACAGATCCTGAATTTGTCTCCTTTATCATTCACCTTGGGAATAGAGCCAGTTGTTCTGAGAAAGCAGCGATACAACTGAGCAAGGAGAAAACAGAAACTGAATGTATTTGTCTCGATAGTATAAAACATTAAATTTGTATTCATTCATATCTTCATTATCTACAGATTTGACTTTTACAATGCATTTCTGATTAGTCTCCCACAATCTACCCTCTGGAAACTTGAAGTTATCAAAAAGTCAGCTGCCCATGTTTTAACTTGCTGCAAGATCCCTTGCCTTATCTTCTTTCATAGACTAATCAATATTTGCTCCAGCTAAAGCAATGCCTTAATGTTAAAACTCTTATTCTTGTTTTCAAATACGTCAATGGGCTTATCCGTCTCTATCTCTGAAACCCCACAACTTTCTGTGCTCCTCTATGAGATGCCGGCATCGGACTGAGGTAAGCACAGTAATAAATCTCAGAACACAGGTTAAAGTCCAACAGGTTTATTTGTAGCACAAGCTTTCAGAGCACTGCCCCTTCATCAAATGAAGGGAGAGTTAGGTTCACCAACAGGGCATATATAGACAGACTCAATTACAAAATAATGATTGGAATGTGAGTCTTAAAGGTAATCAAATCTTTACAGATGCAAACAATGCAAGTGGAGAGAGGGTTGAGCACAGGTTAAAGAGGTGTGAATTGTGTCAAGCCAGGAAAGTTAGTAAGATTTTGTAAGCGTAGGCAAGTCGTAGGGGTTACAGGTAGTGTGACATGCACCCAAAATCTTGGTTGAGGCTGTCCTAATGTGTGCGGAACTTGGCTATCAGCTTCTGCTCGGTGATTCTGCAGTCATGCGTCTTGAAATGCCGCCTTGGAGAACGCTTCCCCAAAGAACAGCAGCTGAACACTCTTGACTACTGAAGTGTTCCCCGACAGGAAGTGAACTCTCCTGCCTGGTGATTGTCGCGCAGTGTCCATTCATCCATGGTCGCAGCATCTACATGCTCTCGCCGACGTACCAAGCCTCAGGATATCCTTTCCTGCAGAGTATCAGGTAGACAGCCTTGGTTGCAAGAGTATGTACCGTGTACCTGATGGATAGATGAATCTGTGTCTATATGTGCCCTGTTTGTGAACCCAACTCTCCAATGATATAATGAAGGGTGGCGCTTCAAAAGCTTACGCTACCAAATAACCCCATTGGACTTTAATCTGATGTTGTGAGAGTTCTTACTCTGTCTCTATTTATGACCTTTGGTACATTCATAGTATAATTGTTCCATCATTGGTGGCTGTGCCTCCAGTTGCCTCAAACACAAGCTCTAGAATTTCCTGCCTTTACTTCTCTGCCTCACTTTGTTTACTTAGATCATTCCTTAAAATCTATCTTTTTGTCCAAGCTTTTAGCTGTCTGACCTAATATCTCTCTACGTGACTTGGCATCATACCTTATTCTATATTGCCCTGTGGCAATGCCTTGGGCGATTTCATTATGTTATAGGTGCTATATAAAAATAAGTCATTGTTGGTGTTGGTAATATTACCTTACAAACAAAATCTCAATTATATTGGAATCAAGTGTCAAGAATGATAAGAGATACTGTTACGAAGTATTCAGTTTTTGAGAAGTTTTACAGCCAGGCCAGAAAGGAAGAGTCTTTTTTTCACATCCCGAATGATAATGTAAAACCACATATCCCCAGAAGCAAAGTAACTTACCATTTGCAAAACCATAGCAAAGATTTTAGATGGAAAACCCAATTCGTTGCGGGATTGAGTGGAAGTAAAGAACCTTTTAGTCTCTCCCCGGAGCATTCTTTATTGGAGAACAAATTGTGTGAGAGCTTTGTGTCTGATGTTTAATTCATTCTCACAGATGGTAGACTTTGGCCAGAGTAAAAGAGCTGAAATAATAAATCTAAAATCACAAATGTCAAAATATTGATGATTAGTTAGGCCACATATGCCAACTCAATTTCATTTCTTAAAATTAGTCATTAATGATAATTATGTTCCTTAGGCAATACAATGCCATTGTGTAGGTAAACCTAAACCTTGTGATGCAGTAAATCCCTTTATCGTTGTAATAATAGGGGAGAGCCATTTTTACATGAAAGCAATTTATATATCTGCTTTCTTGTCACGTTTGTTAATTAGTTACACATGGATCAAAAGCAGCCCTATAGCTTTATTCAACGAGATCTAAAAATCAAATCATATTCATGCCTTGGAAATAATTACAAGATGGTATGGTGGGTGAAGCAATAGTGAAATGGGCTGAACCTTACTGATAAACATTTTATGATCACATATACATAAATAAATTACATAATGTTGCATGATGTAACAAATATTTTCTCATTTAAAACTATTGGTGAGTGGTGTAATGCTGTGCACAATAAAATTTTTTCTGCATTATATAATTTACATTTAAACATATTTGGTTGCCACAAACTAAATCTAATGGCTGTTTTAAATAGTCAAAGCAGAAGCAGTGGAATGTAAAGTTAGAGTATCTTTATACATTTAGTGCAACATTTAATTTAACTAACTCCCCAAATACCTGGGATGTGTGCAATATAGTTAGTTGTTATATGCCCTCGGCAAAACGTAGAGTATTTGGCCTATGTGACAAATCCAGATCAGAGGCTCTTGATGATTATGATCAATTTCATTTAAAAAGAAATTGGGGAGGGCAAGAATGGAAGAGGGTATATTACTGACTGATATAGAAATTTCTGAAAAGGAATACAAGTATGATGAAAATTACACTATAGTGGAAATATGGACATGAATTTTATATTACGTGGCTATACTCCCTCCATCTTTGATACTTTTCTTTTGCTGAAGTACCTTTTAGCTTGGTGCTTTTGTTTGTTTTTAAGAGTTTCTCAATCAAATTCATTTGTTTCTTCACTAACAAGCTTGTCATCTAATTCTAAAAGCCTGGAGTGTAGATCATTGCAATGCAAGCTGTTTTATTTTTAAACTTAAATCTTTCCTTCACTTTATTTTCCATTGTCAACCTGATTTCACTCTTATCCTGACTTTCTTCCACTATTTGTCATGGTCTATTCTGACTTTTTTCAGTTTTCGTGAAAGAAGCAAAAGAAGTATTTATATTTACATGGAGAGTTTCACAATCTCAAAACATCCCAAAGCACTTTACAGCCAATTGTGTACTTTTTGAATTACAGTTACTGTCAAAATGTAGGAAATTTGTGCACAGCAAGCTCCCATAAAAATGCAATATGATAATCACCAGATAGTTGGTTTTTTACTGAAATTTTATGAGAAAATGCTGAAAATACTCAGCAGGATGGGTAACAACTGTGGAAAGGGAAACAGAGTTAACCATGACCTTTCATCAAAACAAGAAAATAGATGTGATAGCTCTTAAGCAAATACAGAGGCAAGGGAACAGGGTTAGTGGGAAAGAAAGATCAAAAGGGATCGTCTGTTATTGGGTAAAAGGTTTGGATGATTAAATGAACAGCAGAACTATTTACCAGCATCTGCTGACCAAAAGAACAGGTGCAGTGATTATAATCTGAAATTTTTTAACTCAATGTTGAGTCCAGAATGCCATTAAATGTCTAATTAAAAAAAGAGGTGTTGCTCTTTGAGCTACCATTAAATTGCAATGGGACAGTGTTAAGAGATCAAGAGTGGACAGATTAAGAGTGGGACAAATAATTAAAATGACAAATGGCCAGCAACTCAGGGTCATGCTCACTGACTAAACACAAGTGATATTTGTTCACAAATAAATATTGGCAAGAACATAAGGAAGAACTCCCCTGTCCTTCTTTGAAATAGTCTCCTGGGATCCTTTATGCCCACTTAAGAGGGCAAACAGTTATGTCCCACTGTAAAACTAGAAACATGAGCTCCACAAGCACCAGTTTCACTAAAAGAAAACTTGGGAAGAACATGAAAAATCACCATACAAGGACATAGGTAAATAATTTGCTTCTGTGCCCAAATTAATAACAATGGTCATTTGCAGCAAATATTCCCCAAGCAGAACTTTTTAAATTCACTCAGAGATGAGTATTACTCGTAACCTATTCTTGTTTGCATCTATTTTGTGCTTGTGTTCATGTTTAATGCTCTTAAAAGCACTTGTAATGCTTTGAAAATGGGTGCAAATGATCTAATTTCTCACCCATGCTTCACTTATGAGAAATGATTTTAGTGCTGGCACTTCACATTTTATGGAAATTCTGTCCAAATTATTTTCAATTGTGCAAGTTTAAATAGTCTTGTGCAATTATATTTGTGAATAATATTCCTTTAATTTATTGATTCAAGATTTATATTAAAATAATATATCTGCAAACAATTCTTGTCTAATCCTCTTACTGTCAATAGATTGTCTATTCAACAATACAGCATTAAAGCTATTGTTGTCATCCAAAATTCTGTTTCATCGTCTGTTCCATTTTCCTAAGATTACTCTCCATACAATTTGAAGAACTGCACTAAAGTAACTTCTCACATATCTTGTCCTGAAAGAGTAAAGGATGCATATCAGTGAATGCTGTACAACGTGTTTGCTAAAGTGGCTGTCATGGTTGAATAACTGGCGAAGTGCGTAAGGTGTGAGACTTGTATCAGTGTGAGGTGAGGTGAAACTATGTTTTGTAAAGTATGTATTATAATTGAAAGAGATTGTTGATAGGTGAGTGATGGTGATGTGGTGAATTAAGCAGGTTAATGGTGCAGTTGGTAGGATACAGCATGTCAAGATGTACCTTGGCCACCAGTGTGACATCACTGAATTTCTTGTGGCACTGCACCCACCTCCTTAGAACTTAACTCCTGGCATTGACTTCAACAGTTATTTGCAAGTTATTCTTGTCCTTTCGGGTTACAGGACTCCCACATGCCCATCCACACTCTCCTCCCACCACACAATAGAGGGGGCAATCCTGAGCCCAAGCTCACCATGTATGTGACTGCCAGTGTGGGCTCAAGATCTGGAAGTCACAGATCTTGCCAGCAGAATTGCAATCTTGGATCTGGTAATGAATTCAGGTTCACAAACATAACAGGTATGGGCTATTTTACATGAATTTCAATACATTTCTATCTCATTACTCCACCTCCACACCAGATATTGACCCCTCAACATATAATGGCGCTGTTCCGGTGTGATATCTGGTCATTGTAGTTATCAGCAGGTTCACCTAGATGTGAACCTGTCATGGGAGTCTGTGTGGGGATAGAAAGATTGGGCTAGCCCTCAAGGCAGAGAGACATTGCCAGGCAATGGCCTTCCATGCCCCTGGCACAGATTTGCACTGCCAGTCTGGGTTAGCCTCAGTGGGAATATCTTGGTGGAGGAGGAGCAGGGGATGCTGGCAATGGCCACTTGGTAGGGGGGAGTGATTGCTGGGAAGGGGGCCAATGATCAGGAAGGCAGTGGGAGGAGAAGAAGTGCTAACTCTGATCAGGGTTGGTAGGCGAGCCCCTGAGACCTCTATGGTGGGCTGATGGGGGGAAATCATATCCTGATTGGGTTCAAATGTTGTGCCCAGATTTGTGCAGTTGGGCTTTGCCAGGGCGTTATCACCCCCACCCCATCTACATAACAACAGGAAAGACAACCCTTGATTTTTTGTTTAGGCAGAATGTCATAAGGGAGAAAACAGGCCTAAGTCTCTGGACAGAAACACAGCAAGGATTTCCCCCCACATTCTTCATAACTATTCCTGCCACCAGTTCCACTCCTACTTACTGGTAAACTGCAGTACCAGGTGAAATCCCAACTAAGCAGACTCTCTGAAGTGTATGTATCTATGCTGCCTCACTCACTGTGCTGTCTGGAGAAAATACACAATTCTCTAACCAATGCTCAGGATTCCCTTCACACATATTGTTAGCCACTTTAACACTTGAATAGCAGGTTAGATGTAAGGATTCGCATTCTAATCAGCAATCTGTAACTGTCTGTGTGGATATGAGTGCCTCTGCAGATCAGAACACTGCATTTGCCTGACGAAGGCACATAGTGTCGAAAGCTCGCGGATTTACTATCAAATAAATTGGTTGGATTTAAAATTGGTGTTGTAAAACTTTACTGAGTTTACCCCAGTCCAACGCCGGCATCTCTACATCTATGCTGGTGCACAGTACTGTGAGAGTGCACTCTCACGAGGAATGGAGTCTCTGAAGAATCACCTTTATAGAACATAGAACATAGAACATTACAGTGCAGAACAGGCCCTTCAGCCCTCGATGTTGCGCCGACCAATTAGGAAAAAGCAATGACCCTCCAAACTAAACCATTCCCTTTTCATCCATAAACTTATCTACTAACCTCTTAAACGCCACCAAACTTGGCGCATCTACAACTGACGCAGGCAAGACATTCCATACCCTTACCACCCTCTGGGTAAAGAACCTACCTCTGACATCTGTCCTAAAACCACCACCCCTTAATTTAAAGCTATGTCCCCTCGTGCTAGCTTTCTCCATCCTAGGAAAAAGGCTATCACTGTCCACCTATCTAAACCTCTAATCATCTTATATGCTTCAATAAGATCCCCTCTTAGCCGCCTCCTTTCTAACGAAAACAACCTCAATCCTTCAACCTCTCTTCATAGGACCTGCCCTCCATACCAGGCAACATCCTGGTAAACCTCCTCTGTACCCTCTCCAATGCCTCCACATCTTGCTTATAATGCGGGGACCAGAACTGCACACAATACTCCAAGTGCGGCCGCACTAGAGTTTTGTACAGTTGCAACATGACGTTGCGGCTCCGAAATTCAATCCCCCTACCAATAAAAGCTAAGACTCCATATGCCTTCTTAACAACCTTATCGCCTTGATTGCCAACTTTCAGGGATCTATGCACATATACACCTAGATCCCTCTGTTCATCAACACTATTAAGAGTCCTACCATTAGCCCTATACTCTACACATTTGTTATTCCTGCCAAAGTGAATTACCTCACACTTTTCCACATTAATCTCCATTTGCCACCTCTCGGCCCAGCTCTGCAACTTGTCCAAGTTCCTCTGCAAACTATAACACCCCTCTTCACTATCTACCACTCCACCGACTTTAGTGTCATCTGCAAATTTACTAATCCATCCTTAATACCCTCATCCAGATCATTTATAAAAATTACAAACAGCAGGGGCCCCAAAACAGACCCCTGAGGTACACCACTTGTAACCGAACTCCACGATGAATACCTTCCATCAACCACCACCCTCTGTCTTCTATCAGCTAGCCAATTCCTAATCCAATTAGCTAAATCACCCTCAATCCCATACATCTGCATTTTCTGCAGAAGCCTTCCATGGGCCACCTTATCGAACGCCTTACTAAAGTCCATATATACCACATCAACTGCCTTACCCCCATCCACTTCTTTGGTCACTTTTTCAAAAAACTCAATAAGGTTAGTAAGGTACGACCTACCCTTCACAAAACCATGCTGACTATCCCCAATCAATTCATTTCTCTCTAAATAACTATAAATCCTATCCCTAATAATTCTCTCCAGTACTTTGCCCACAACAGAAGTAAGACTCACCGGCCTATAATTCCCCGGAAAGTCTCTATTCCCCTTCTTGAACAATGGGACCACATTCGCTATCCACATTATGGATGTCCTGTAACGCATGTTGTCCACATGAAAGCACTGAATGACTAAAATAGATGTGGAAAGTCATGATCTTCACAATCAGTCTTTTCATTGTTTAGTCATCAATGAATTACAGTCACTATACGAGTATCAAATATCTCTGTAACTCAGTCACTAGCTGTCAGCAAGTTCCCTATCATTTCATCTCTGATTGAGGAAAGCACATGTATCACTCATGTCAAAGGCGTCTTTCTGCTGAATCTATAAGCTGGGCAATTTGATGTGGCCATCATCGTCTACCTTGTGCTTTGAGCCCTCTCTTTCTATATGTGGCTGAAGATCACTTATTTACTTTATGCATGAGTAACCAGACTTGGTTAGCAATTAAAATGACAATGATAATCGGATTCTGTCACTTCATTTGTTATCGCTTGGACAACTCTTGCTGTGCTCCTAGTTTCCGACTACCAATTGGTTTCAAAGTGTAAATTTATTTACCCTACAATTAAAATGATTGATTCTGTACAATGGATTTAACCTGAAATGTTAGCCAGAAATCCCTCAGAGTTGCCAGTCGCCTACACTTCACCCAGAGATGTTGATTGACTGTCGATATTTCCAGAATGTTTGCTTTAATTAGGTTTCGCCTGATTGAAACTAGAGTTTTTTTCACAATATTTATTGTATATGTTGAGCTAGCTATCTAAAAGAAAAAGAAATCCAAGTCAGCTATAACTTCCACATCTTCCTGTATCCTTCATTCCACAACTGTCATTTTCCACAATGCCCAAATCTAATGACAACTTATATCCCTTTTGGTAATGTGCATTCGGCGACAACCTAATCTGTTTATTATGATTATTCACCCTTCCAGCAAACAGTATTTAAAAAAAATGTCAAAAGTTATTACCTACTCTCTTTCAGTGGCTGATGAATTTTGACAAAATATACACACACAAAATACTAAAGCTGCACAATATTTTAACATATTTCAGAGTATGATTTAGCAGTAAATCATTTTTCTATCTACATATATATATATATATTGCTATAGCAGAAGGGTAAAATGATTCTCCTATTCTGTCATTCCAAACTGACTATAACAGGGTTTGTTGTGAATTTAGGAAGGATCTGCTTTGCCAATACTGTGGGAATACCATTATTTTTTTAAATGATAATGAATTAGCCAGACAGGCTTTCTGATTTTAAACAAAAACAAGATAAGTTTAACGAACCTACTTCCCGAATCAGAAAAAATAGGTAAATCACAACCACCCTTTATACATCGCACACATTCCCCGGGCCCACACACACACACACACACACAGGTGTACGATGGTAGAATAAGAGGGTAGCTTAAAACATGTTTTGCTGTTTGTGAAGTAATCCAACAATCCAAGAAATATAACTGTTCTTTGGGCTAGTCTCAATGTGATTATTCCACACTGCAGTCATTTTGGTCAGTTATCATCTCAGGTGTAGCTGTGTGGAACAGACTTCCACATTTTACTCCCAAAAGATCACAGTTTACAATAGATTCCTCTTCTCAAGGTGTTTACTTCCTAAATGCAAGCAAAATACTCCTGATAGAGAGAGAGAGAAAAACAGCTTCCTTGCAGATTTTCAGCCCTCTGATCTCTCTTGGTGATTTCTGGTAAATCATTTGCTAAAAGCACTGCTAACTATATATTCTAGAGAATTCAGTTACCGTGTTTGTCGTAGTCAGTTTTGTAGCTGAGGTTTCCTTGGTAACCCTGACACTTCTCTCCATGGTCCTAGCATCTCAGAGAACTGCGATGAATTTTCTGTCCTCCTCCTCATCATATTCTTCATCATCTGAGGAGATTAGCAGCTCCTCCATGTCCTTGATGGGCAATTGTTCTCCTCTTTGCAGTGCCACATTGTGCAAGGAATAGCAGACAAAATTATCATGGACATCATTTGTGATGAATACTGTAAAGCACCATTGGACTGCTCAGAGCATTAGAAGCTTATTTTGAGAATCCTATGATCATCTCTAGAAACATAGAAACAGAAGGCCCTTCGAGCCTGCTCTGCCATTCATTATGATTATGGCTGTTCTTCTAACTCATCAGCCTGATATTACCTTCTCCACGTATCCTTCGATCTCCTTCATCCTAAGTGGTATATCTAACATTTTCTTGAAAACATTCAATGTTTTGGCCTCAACTACTTTTTGTGATAGCAAATTCTACAGGCCTAGATAGGTAGACAGGATGATTTGCCTTTCATAAATTCACACTTAGTCTTTCTAATCCTACCATTATTTTCCAAGTGCTCTGCTATTGAATTTTTATAATGGACTCTAGCATTTTCCCCATTGCTGATATCAAACTGACTTTATAATTCTTTGAGTCAAAAGCGATGGGACAGTAATTGTTTGAGGACTTCAACTAACCTAACATCAATTGGGATACAAACAGAATGAAGAGCATAGAATGCACAAAATTCTTGAATTGCATTCAAAGAACAAAGAACAAAGAACAATACAGCACAGGAATAGGCCTTAGCCAACACATAACAAGCCCAGTGAGAGGAGGTGCAATTCTTACAATTTAGTCTCAGGAAATGAAACTGGGTAAATGGATAAAGTAGCAGGCCAGGTGGACATAAGAACATAAGAAATAGGAGCAGGAGTAGGCCATTTAACCCTTTGAGTCTGCCCCACCATTCAATAAGATCATGACTGATCTGAAGTGGATCAGTTCCACTTTCCCACTTTCTCCCCATAACCCTTAATTCTCTTGTCTATCAGAAACCTATCCTCCTGTGACTTAAATATATTCAATGAGGTAGCCTCCACCACTTCAATGGGTAAAGAATTTCAGAGATTCACCACCCTTTGAGTGAATAAGTTCCTCCTCAACTCCGATAAAGTAGTCAAGAAAGCATATGGAATGCTTTCCTTTATTGGGCAAGGTATTCAATAAAAAAACATGGATGTAATGATGCATAAAATGCTGGTTAAGCCACAGCTAGAGTTCTGGTCACCACATTACAGGAAGGACATAATTGTTCTGGAGCGAATGACAAAGAAATTTACAAGATTGTTGCCGGGGCTTGAAAATTGCAGCTATGAGGAAAGATTAGATTGTTTTCCTTAGAACAAGGGTGACCTAATTCAGGTGTGCAAAATTACAAGGGGCCTAGATAGGAAAGATTTGTTTCCCTAGCTGAGGGATCAATTACCAAGGAATATCAATTTAAAGTTATTGGTAGAAGAATTAATGGAGACAGAAAGAAAATCTTTTTTACCCAAAGGATGTTAGGTATCTGCTTAGTTGGTAGTTGAGGTTGAAATGCTCAACTTATTTTAAAGGTACCTGGATCTGCATTTGAATTGCTGGAACCTTCAAGGCTACAGTCCAGGCTCTAAAATAAGTGGCTGGTTTATTTTCGCTTTTTTTTTGTGATGCAGAATGATGGACAAAGTGGCCTTTATCTGCACCATCATTTTTCTATGACTCAATCGTTCTATGGGTTCTGTCCTGTCTCCAATTGGGTCGTATTTTCAGACTCCATTAACAGATGGGCCACAATGCGTGAAAATGTCAATTACCCTTTCTATGAAATGAAGTAATGCTGTATCTCAGCTGCTTCTGTCAAAACCACATCCGCTTTAAAGTCTGGTTCATACCTTGACCTTCTGTTGAACAGGTTAGTATTCTGTCTACTGGGGTTGCCAAGTGGCAATGAGAAATGGTGAATCATCAGGTTTACAGTCACTCACACATCTGCTGCATAGATAACTGACTGTGGATTATCTGATGTACATTCCATGCACTCTTCTGTTCTCCCTATTAAAGCAATATTAGCACTGTAAGAAGGGAATTGAAAGCCTTTTATGTTGCCAAAATGTCTAGTAAATTTTCTTTTCTGAGACTCATAATGCATTCTGGCAAGGATATAATTTAAACTATAAATTCTATAGCTTTTCTGCAAAAACTGCACAAACCTTCCTTAGACATGGAGATCAAAACGCCACCCAATACTTTAGGTGTGGTCTCACCAAATCCCTATACAAATTAGTAAGACTTTTTATTCTTATACTCCAATCCCTTTGCTATAGAAACCAACATGTTATTTCCTAATTACTTACTCTATTTCTTGTACAAGGACATCCAAGTGTCTCTTAACATCAAAATGTATAAGTTTTATGCTTCTTAAGATGTATTCTCTTTTTTTGTTCTTTGTACCAAAGTGAATAACCTCAAATTTGCCCACATTATTCTCCATCTGCCTATATCTTTTTGCAGCCTCTTTGTGTCCTCCTCACAAGTTACATTCCACCCCTAGATTTCTATTGTCAGCAAACTTACATACATAACTCTTGGTCTCTTCTGTCTAACTCATTAATGCAGATTGTAAAAGCTGAGGCCCCAGTACTGTTTCTTGTGCCACTTCATTTGATATAGCCTGCCAAATTGAAAATGCCTCTTTTTATACTTACTCTTTGCATCCTATTCATTAACCAATCCTCCAACCATGCCAATATATTACCCCTAACTCTGTGAGCAATTAGTGTATTAACCATTTGACTGAGTAATTATCAAATGCCTTTTTAAAATCCAAGTATAATGGATCTATCACCCTCCCTTTCATCTACTTTACTAGTTCCATCCTTAAAAACTGATAAAATTATTAAATATGATTTCATTTTCATATAAAGTCACATTGACATTTCTGATCATACTGTGATTTTCTAAGTATCTTGGTAAGACTTTCTCAATCATGGATTCCAGCATTTTCTCAATGACTGATGTTAAGCTAATTGGCCTGTGGTTCAGTTTCTACTCTTCTTCCATTCTTGAAGGGTGATATATTTGTTAACTTCTAATCGCATTTCAGAATCTAGGATGTTTTGTAATATCATAACCAGTGTATCCACTAACTCTGCAGCTACCTCTTTTAGAACCCTAGAACATAAACCATCAGGTCCTGACGTTTGGTCAGCTTTTAGTGCCTATTATTTCTTGAATACATTTATTTTCCTAATATTAATTACTTTGCATTCCTCATTCTTATTTGCTTCTTGGTTATCCTCTATTTCTGAAAAGTCATTTATGACTTCAACTGTGAACTTAACCAGAAAATATTAACTACAACGATATTAGCATCTGTGTCACTGTCCTGAAAATTATCACATATTCAAAGGCTCATACTTTCTCATTCTGTAATATCAAAGGGTTCTTGAAGCATGAATAGACAAACAGAGGAGAAATAAATATCTCCCATCAACTGCATGTCTGTAATGTGACACAAGGTCATTTATTCAATGGAATAAATACAATGAAGGCAATATACAAATACATGTTGGTGCGGAATATTTCATTACACTGTACTTAGCTGTGAAAAAACTTGCCAAATGTTTAATTATGTCACTGAAACTCAAATAACCACATACAATAACACTTATACATGAACTTATTAGATACGAACAAATGGGCTGCAGAATTTCATTGCTTGGGCCTGCATTTTTGACATTATGGATGCTATTTTGATTCTAAAATGGAGAATTGAAGAATTTTTGGATTACAATCTTTGGAGAGAAAACACTGATATTTGATTCAGTTGAAATTTAGAAATTGATATATGGCCTTACTATACCTAAGCCTGAAAGGTTCTTCACCTTGCAAAATAGTATTTTGTATGGTCGTAAGCACAAACTACAGAAATTTGCTTCATGTCTTGATATTCACAATTTTTTCACATAGGTTTGTTGATACTTGGAATGATTTTGTTTTGAACATTGAAAATGTAATGACTTTCAGAAGACTTGTCAGAAACATAGGGGGCGATTTTCCCAAAACAAAACAAAGGGCCCAATTTTACCAGTTTGATTTTAAGAGCTGAATCTGGGAGTGTTTCAGATCCGACTTTTAGACCCGATCTCAGGTGGCCCACCCCCTCCCCATACACTCATTACCTGAAAAAATAGCAGCGATTCTGAATTGCGCTGCAGAAGCCTGTGGGTGGAGCTTATTGTGCCTGAAACACTACTGCTCCAATCCAAGCCTTCAACTGTGCATGTACAGTAAAAAAAAACAGAAAAATGCTCCCTGCCACATCACTCTCAGACTGGATAATGCCTCCTCCCTGGCCTCCACACACATTTCCCCACCCCCACAACATAACAGTCCCCTTTATCCCCCCATCTCCCTGCCACCCAGATCGATTGAGGTCCCTGCCCCCCTCCCCCATCGATCGCACACAGAGTGGTAGCAGACCCCACCAGAGAACCATCTGACCTGCCTCCCATTCCCCCCCCGCTACCAGAGAGTGATCTGACTCGCCTCCCTTCTTCCTACCAGAGAGTCATCTGACCTGCCTCCCCCCCCCACCCTCACCAGAAAGCCATGACCCATCTCCCTTCCCCCTCCAGAGAACAATGTGACCCATCTCACTGCCCGGTCAATCACAGTGATCTGATCCATTTCTCCCCCCCCCAACAGCCAGCCATCTGACCCATAGCCCTCCCCCTGCCCCCACATCAGAGAGCCATCTGACTCGCCTCTCTCCCCCACCCCCCCTTCACCAATCTGAGTCAGAGAGCCATGGAAGCTCTGAACCTATCTCTTCAGCAGCTGGAGCGTCTGAATCAGACCGTTGCGGACCATGTCTGCTTTGCACTGAATTTGTATGAGTGAATGCAGTGGTGAAGAGGGAAATGCTGGTAAGTTTGGGCATCCAGTCCAGTAGGTCAATTTAAATGGACACAAATGTATTTAAATTGCCGTCAAACCTATTTTGGGCACGGCTCGTCGCTATTTTAGGCATTGGTAAAGGGGTAACATGGAGGCAGTTACAGATCGCACTATTCGCCTCACACCCAACCTTACTAAGTTTTCACGCCCAAAAACAGATGCAACCTGATGGTAAAATCAGGCCCAAAATGTCCAACGAGCAGGAAAATGGGAGGTTTTCCTGCCAGTTTCCTGGGCAAGCTCTCTGCAATACAGAGGCCATGATTCATTATAGTGAGGCTGTAGGGAGCCTAAACCACAGGAGAGGCCAGGGGCAGAGTGCTCTGGGGACCATCAGACATGTGCCAATCTCCCAATTTACTAGGAAATCGGTTGACTTCCACCCCAGACATCATTGACCTCCTAATCACTGGCCCAGCCCCTGCCCTACCATATCACCAACATCCCAATTGCTGGCCCCGGCCTTTGATGTCTGTCCCCAGTCCTCAACCGCTGACCTCCAATAACCAGTCCCAACTTCTGATGGCCGGCCTCCACCAGGCTTCACCTGCCCCCAATGCTAAATCTCCTATTCCCCGCATCCCACATGGTCTGACTCTGACTCATCTACTTCATTCCATCCCACCAATGAGGCCTTGCTCCCTCATGCCCCATTCCTTTGGCACTGCTAGTGTGCCAGGTTGGTAGTATCAATGTGCCAGTCTGGCACTGCTCAAGGGGCATTGTTCCTCAGTTCCTGACCTCCAGGGTTTGGGGGGAGGGGCCTTAATGATTTCTGCTCCCATCAGTGAGGCCAACACAACTGCTCCCTATTGCTGGGGACCAGTTGTGATCCCCGTTTGTATGGACCTCCACCAGTGAGGTCAGAAACCCAAACGAGCCCAGACAGTTGTATCTGGAACTGTCTAAACAAATTGAAATTAACTCATGAATATTAAAATCAGTCACTCGTCATTCCCAGTGGCCTGTAAAGATCTCAATTAGTCAGACACCACGCAAAATTCCCATTATTTGCCTCCTGTTACATTTCCCGCCCCATGATGCCACTCAACCAGCATTCCCACCCTCTCTCCCTTATCCCCAATCATCAGCCCCTTCACCCCCTTTCCATAATCAGTGCCAGTATTCACCCCCTTCTCCCAATCATCAGCCCCTTCCCCACTCCAGCCCAACCTCTTGCCCAATGGCCATTGCCAGAATCCCCAAATTCCCACGTTCTCAGGCCCACCCTCATGAATGACTCCACCCCTCCCATGAGGATCCATGAGGTCAACGTACGGTGGGGGATGGTTCAATATCTGGTCAGAGGCCAGGTTAATTATATTAAAATTTGTTGAGATGCATGTAAAACAGGTTCACAGACATTGAGGGGCAGGAAAGATCCAAAAAACTATGGGTGTGATTTCTCATTGTGTTGGCTGATGTTATTGTTGCTGTTCTTGTTTTTAAAATTGTCCTGATGTGCTTTGCACTGTATGACAATAAAGATAATGAAAAAATAAATAAGTAAGTGGAATAGTAAGAGTGGGAGATCTCTTGTGCATGGCTCAAGATCAAGAACCCACTGGTGAGACCACAATTTTGGATCTTTCCTGCCCCTCAATGTCTGTGAACCTGTTTTACATGCATCTCAATAAATTTTAATATAATCAACCTGCCCTCTGACCAGATATTGAACCATCCCCCACCGTATATTGACCCCATGGGATCCGCATGGGGGAGGGAGGGGTCATTCATGTGTGAGGGTGGGCCTGAGTACACTTGGGAATTGGGGATGCTGGCAATAGCCATTGGGCGTGGGGTTAGGCTGAAGTGGGGAAGGGGCTGATGATTGGGAGAAGGGGATGAATATTGGCACTGATTATGGGAAGGGGCTGATGATTGGGGGGTAAGTGGGGGAAGTGGGAAGCAGACACACTGATCTTTGTGGGGGTGGTGACATTTCAGCAGTAGGCTGGTGAGGGAGGGGGGGAGGACATTTAAAGGGAACCCTGATCTCATTGCAGCCAGGTTTTCCTGACACGTTGAGGCCCCATCCACATGTATGATGGCATGAAACAGACCTCCTTAATGTTTTTAGGTAGAGTATCGTAAAATTTGGAGAGAAAACAGGCATGTTTCTCTGGAGAGAAACAGGCTGGCTTTCTTACCAGAAGCAAGATGCTGGAGCGATCTTACTGTTTCACACCCGATTTTTTTGCCTCATGCAATATTATTTGCCCTGTTCTGCTGGCGCGATCAACCTCACACCTGAGAAGAGCATTGAGGCTGATTTAAACATTCCTTATTTAATTTTAACATTATTAGTGAATTCAGGACACAATCATTCAGGCTCACCTGCCTGAACAACGTAACCGGTGGAGATCCTCACCAACAAGAATCACATATGGTCCCCCACCAATGGGGGCCAGATGTAATGGCCTCACTAGTGGGCTCATTAAGAGGTCTAACACCAATTTTAAATCAACCGACTTATTTGATAGTAAACTTGCTAGCTTTCGGCGTTTGTGCCTTCATCAGGCGAATGAGGTGTTCTGATCTCCAAGGTGTTCTGGAGACCAGAACACTTCATTCGCCTGACGAAGGCACAAACGCCAAAAACTGGCAAGTTTACTCTCAAATAAATCGGTTGGATTTAAAATTGGTGTTGTCAGACCTCTTACTGAGCTTACCCCAGTCCAACGCTGGCATCTCTACATCCTCACTAGTGGCAGCAGAAGCCACTGAAACCTCCTGGATGGTCTGTGATAGGAGTGGACTGTACCCCTTGGGACCCTAACACTGACAGCCTGGCACCCTAGCATGGCCAACCTGGCATCCTGGTACTATCAGCCTAGCAGTGAGGGATGAATGGAGATGCCAATCAGTCGAGGGGTGATGTCTGGGGAGTGGTGGGGGGTGTGCCAGATTCCCACTGCACAATGTATCCTTTTACACAATGTATTAGGAGACCAGGGTGCATGCACACTAGTGCCCTCTAGAAGTCAGTAGCCTGTTCCTGGTACAAATAGACTCCGTCCACTTCCCTTACTGGTGAGAATCACAATTGGAGTCATTGTTTTTTCTAAGTGCCATAAGCTAGCGGATGTGAGTGATTCCCTCCTGTTTTCATGTGCATTCAGCATTTAGGATGTTTTGGTAAGATTGCCCCTCTGCTGTTTTTGGTATGATTTCACCCAATATATTTCAATCAAATTCTATATTACAATCATTACTACATTTCAAAAATAATTGATTAGATATAATGTGTTTTAAGGCATTCTAAGGTCATGAAAGATGCTATGTAAATGCAAGTCTTCTTTTTTCCTTCCACATCACAAGTCTTCTGCCAAACATGGTTTCATTCCTCAATCTATTTCCCAACAGTCACCTGCATCGGAAGTGGATACAGAGATAACTCAGGTAGAAGTTTATGATTCACTTACCACCTGTCAGCACCCGACTTAGGGTGGACTTCACTAATTACAGTCAAACATTTTCCCCTCAGCCCTACAGAAAATACAATGAGTTCATAAAGGGACTGAAAGATTAATAATGAACTATGATATCTTGTATTATAAAATTCTATTTATTTTAATCTTGGCTCACAAATTGTGATATACTCACATGCCAGGTTGTGTTAGGATTGCATTTTAGGATAAGGGATTGATTCAGAAATATTGAACTGTGAAAGCGACAAAGGCAAATGTAGGTTGTTATCGTATTGTTTGTGTCCTTATTCTCTATATTTGCGCTTAACCCTTTTTTAGTTTAAACATAAACAAATATTGCCATGAATCACTTATCAAAGGCTGCATTTATTTTCATTAGAGGAATATCACCAGTGTATTTGTTACTGACCATTAATGTTTATAGCATTCTGAAGCCCGAGGTCATGACCTACTTCAGGTTATGTTACATCATGAAACATGATAAACCACCAAAACCTAAAATTATTAATCTTTTCATTCCAAACTCCTTTTCCATGTGTGCTGTCTGGAAGAATCATATAAAGATTCCATCTTTTTGATATGCAAAAGCATTGCACAGGACTTGTCCAGACATTATATTTTGCTGCCTTTAGCACATAGACTTTTCTCTTGAAACATGTCCATAAAAACAATGCAGTTACTGCTTTCAAATATGCTGCTTTTCCAGTATTGAATACAAGGATGAGTATTTTTCAAATATAATTTCTTCCCTCAGGCCTCACAGCTCTTAATCTCTGACTTTTCCTTTAGATCCTGAGTTTACCCCAGTCCAACGCCGGCATCTCTACATCCTCACTAGTGGCAGCAGAAGCCATTGAAACCTCCTGGATGGTCCGTGATAGGAGTGGACTGTACCCCTTGGGACCCTAACACTGACAGCCTGGCACCCTAGCATGGCCAACCTGGTATCCTGGTACTATCAGCTTAGCAGTGAGGGATGAATGGAGATGCCAATCAGTCGAGGGGTGATGTCTGGGGAGTGGTGGGGGGTGTGCCAGATTCCCACTGCACAATGTATCCTTGTACACAATGTATTAGGAGACCAGGGTGCATGCACACTAGTGCCCTCTAGAAGTCAGTAGCCTGTTCCTGGTACAAATAGACTCCGTCCACTCCCCTTACTGGTGAGAATCACAATTGGAGTCATTGTTTTTTCTAAGTGCCATAAGCTAGCGGATGTGAGTGATTCCCTCCTGTTTCCAACCTTTTAAATAAGCCTTGCTGCTTAGTGTTCATTATACCTCTGTGTGGTGTGGGATGTTCTCCTACATTGAAAGAGCTGGATAAATGCAAGCTAGTTCTGTACATCGGCCGAACCTATTATAGTTAAACTATGACCAGAGATTTAAAAATTAAATTTTAAATGAGATACTTCATCAAGACCCTATTAGCTTCTCATGTGGGCATAAAAGATCTCATGACACTATTTGACGAAGGGATGGACAGCTAATCTTTACGCCCTGATCAACAATTATCCCTCAACCAACATCACCAAAAACTGATTGATTATTATCACATTACTTTTGCAGGACCTTGCTGTATGCAACTTGATTATTCCCTTCATTACAACACTTAAAAGTACCTTGTGATATCTTGTGATCTAAGAAGGGGCTAAATAAATGTATTCTTCTTTCTCAGTTGGCATTTCTTGACTTGCAGTAAATTATAATGACAAGAAAAGTTCAAGTTATATTGATTCGTTGTTGTCATGATGTGCAGATGCCGGTGTTAGACTGGGGTGGGCACAGTAAGAAATCTCACAATGCCAGGTTAAAATCCAAAAGGTTTATTTGGTAACACAAGTGATCGGAGTGCTGCTCCTTCAGGCCACTATTTGATGAAGGATCAGCGCTCGTAAAGCTTGTGATACCAAATAAACTTGTTAGACTTTAACCTGGTGTCGTGAGACTTCTTACTGATTCGTGGTTAGACCTGCATATCAAAATCTTGAAATCTATTTCAAATGAAGAGAGTTTCCTTTGATCTGCACTCACTTCACTGACATAACTTTTTCTACACATATGACAAAAATTCTACTTCCAACAGCAGATTAGAGGCAGATTCAAGACAATTCCCATAATCAAACTGTTACCTCAGCCATAATATAGGAATATTCAAGGATGAGACAATAACACAGGGCAAGGGGCAGCACAGTAACACAGTAGTTCAATTCCTGGTTTGGGTTTCTGTCTATGTGGAGTTTGTACATTCTCCCTGTGTCAACGTGGGTTTCCTCTGAGCACTCTGGTTTTCTCCCACAGTCCAAAGATGTGCGGGTTAGGTTGATTGGCCATGCTAAATTTCCCCTTACTGTCCCGGAATGTGTAGGTTAGAGGGATTATCAGGATAACTGTTATGAGGATAGGACCTGCGATTGGATTGTCGTCAGTGCAGATTTGATCAACAAAACGGCCTCCTTCTGCACAGTGGGATTTCTATGAAAGCTCATCTATTGAAACCCATCTCTCTTTAAGCAATAAACACCTTTTGCATCTTTTAATGGCCTGATTTTGAAGTGACAGCAAAACTGTTGCAGACGCTTGATGGTGGTAGGTTTATGGAGGTGTTGGAAGTCTTGCCTACTGGGTGGAGAACCAAATAGAGATACCTGTTACCTTCTCCAGTAAATCCTATCAGTATATAAGTGGATCAAAGACCCTGAGAGAAGAAATTCTGCCCACTGAGAGCTATGGGAAGCCCTCACACTCACCAGCATCAGCAAGATGTGGTGGTTGCTGCCAGAACAACAGCCACTTGAAGCCTAAGACTGAAGGGTAATCCAACCATAGGTAAGTCATAGCGGGAGGGATTTCACAGGGTGGGATTGCCAGCCTGGGTGGTGTAGAGGGATATTGGTCAAATCAGTAGCAAGGACAGGATTGCCTCAATTGGCTGTTCATGATGCCATGTCCCTCAATCAGATACTGAGTTCTTGATCTTTCTGGCTTTATCTCAAAAATATTCAAAGACTCTATTTCCACCACCTTTTGAGGATGAGAGTTTAAAGACACATGATCTTCTGAGAGAAAAATATTCTCCTCGTCTCTAACTTAAATGAGCCTTATTTGTAAACCTTGATCTTTAGTTCTAGATTCTCCCACAAGGGAAAACATCTGCTCCACATCTCCTTTATGAAGACCTCCCAAGTTCTTAAAGCTTCCAATCAAGTCACATCTTACTCCAGTGGATCCAAGTCCAGCCTATCCAATCTTTCTTCATAAGACAACCCACTCATTCCTGGTATCAATTAGATAGACCTTCTCCAAGATACTTCTAACACATTTACAACTTCCCTGAAAAATGGAGACCAATACTGTACACAATACTTCAAATGTGGTCTCACCAATACCTTGTACAATGAAGCATAACCTCCCTACTTTTGTAATCAATTCCTTTCCTAATAAACAATAACATTCTATTAATTTTCCTCATTACTTGCTGGGTCTGCATATTAGCAATCTGTGATTCTTGCGCTAGGACATCCAAATCCCTTTTTACTTCTGAGCTCTGCTATTTCTCACACTTTAGATAATATGAATCTTTTCTATTATTTTCCAGATCTGTGCCCACTAAGCTATGTCTCTTTGTAGCCTCCTTATGCCCATTTCACAACATATTTTCCTACCTCTCTTTGTGCCATCACCAAATTAGCATTCATGCTATCTGTAGTAATTCAGCCAAGTGCCAGTTTCCTATCAGCAACTCCTTTTATTGTGCACCAAAGAAAAAGGACACTCCTGCAGCTTGCAGTCAAATAATCATCATCTTAGGACCTACAACTCCAGTCCAGCTACAGCTAAAGACTTAAAAACCTTTTGCTGTTTTCCATTGCATGCTCAATAAGTCCGTTCATATTCCATGAAGCCCCCAGATAGATCTACTACTGATTGTTCTATGGCCTTTGTGGTATCATAAAACCATCTATCCCCGTTCCAAGACATTTTTATAAACTGTAAAAGGTTGAGCCCCAGCACTGATCCCTGTGGCACATCACTCATTACATACTGAACCAGAAAAACACCGATTCATGATGCACTAAATTATGACAAAAACAACATTCATTAGTGCTTCAGTGAAGCACCTTTGGACACTTTGCTATATTAAAAGATTATGTAAATACAAGTTGTTGAGAAATTAAGGGGAGACAGTGAACTTAAAAGAGAGGGAAAATGTGATGAATTGAGACGGAGGTTAAAATCAATGAGGATGAGAAGTCATTCAATGAACACTCATGAAGGAAAGCAGTGAAAATGCGTTGGTGAGAATTTTTTACATGCATGGATAGGAGGAGAACAATGAGTTTAAGAGTAAGAGAAGTGGAACAAAATAATTTGTTCAAAGGGTGATATTAACATTTAGAGGTGATAAATTCTAGTAAAATTAATGTTACTTTCTATTATCGAGCATTGAGGTGACTTGGTGTATACTTCAATGATTCATTGTAGAAACAGCTCTTTGCCATGTTTCTGGGAGAAAACAATGCCAGAAGTGTGCAAATGCTTCAGTTTAACATCAAATAAAAAATTCACAAAGACTTAATTGAACTGCTAAGTATTAAAATTAGTTGGCATAATTCTCTGCCCAATAATGAACATGAAGCACATGAAAGGATTTGCCATTTAGCTTTATCTTTCATAATTCTTCAATATTAAAATTTCATACCATATGCATAAGAATATTGCAGAATTGGAATTGGCAGCTGTACAAATGTTACATATGGACATTGAGAGATGTCCTTCAGATGTCCTAGATCTTATGGGGATTACTGCAACTCTCAATGAAATGCCTTGGGGCATTTTTAATATTAAAGGTGCTATTAGAATGCAAGTTGCTGAGTAAATTGGTTTTGCATCAATGTTTTAGTGGAAGAGTATCAAATTGCAAATCTAGGACTCAGTTTTTCTTAAGTCTTTACATTGTATGAATATCAGCAGTACTGAGACAGCAACAACAAATATAATCTATAAATATTAATCGTTCTCACAAAAATTAATCTCATTTTATTAATCAACGGCTTACAGCAACAATTCAGAATATGGTGAATTTCTATCTCCAGTATCATTGATTCATTTCTCTGACCAATAATTCCTATTTACAATTCACTGAGATTACAAAGCCCAAAGAATGATGCTGTATTTAAGATCAACATAAAGGAAACCACATTCTCTTGACTTTTTCCTCTTTACCACACCATCAAACAATTTTCATGGGGATCTGAAATTAAATACCATGCATGTATGGCAAGACAATAAAATATTAACACTGAAACTAACAGTGCAATCAGCAGGATTTCAGGGTATTATGTTTAGCAAGGAGGAGCAGTGTTGCTTTGTTGACTTTTTAACTCTATGTAATAGTCCTCCCACTGAAATATTACCTGTAGAATATATTTAAAAATGAAAGAATTGAGTGACCTGACCTCATAGTTATTTAGTGCTAAAATTACTGGGGTTATGAAGGTCAGTCAAAAATATTATGTGTTGGCGTGTTTTAAACTTTCTGTTTTTATACACTTCAAGATTTACAGTTTTTATTTCAAACGGACACTTCTCTGAAAAACAAGCCAAGCCGTCCTTTTCTAAGATCTCGAAGCCTGCCTCAGTCTTTCCTACAATGTGTGCGGTGGAGTAGAAATAAATATTTTCCTTAATTTGAACATATTTTAATCTGTTGCTGCTCAGAGTGCAGGTCAAACTTAGAAATTGTCCACTAAACTTGACGAATTTGGGGAATCTCAATCCACTTCTTAATGGACAGGCTCACAGCAAAACTGGTCCTGAAGACTTAAGGATGGTTGAGGTAGGAAATAGAACATATGCTTATACAATATTTGAAGTGGAAGTACTTAATGTTGGCACTATGAAATGGAACACATTTTCTTCCTTGGTACTAAAGCAATTAATCTTGAAAGAAAATGTATTTAAAATTTGAATATTTATCTTGGCTTCCAGCCACTACAACAGAAATGGAATAGTGGCTAAATTGATTCAACTATCCATTCTTGTGGGATGTTTATTTGCCTCCATTTGGGCCCTTTCCTAAAGGCACAGCAAAAAACGAGAAAACTTCACATAAAGTGTGATATCAGATCTACAAGCCCAAAATGCAGTATTCTATTCGTTTGCTGAAAAACACACTAAGGTTGGATTTTGATTCCCCAATGTACTGTGGGTGATAGGGATGGGAGGAGGGTAGGTTTGGTAGCGCACAGGAAATCTGTCACTGTCTTTTTAATCCAGCAACAGTATTACCATATAATTCCTAGGTTTCCTGACCAATTATTGTTAGTGAGTGTGATGACAGCCCACATGATATAATTTCCACTCCAATGCTGTACTTAAAGTAATTGGAAGAAGTTGGCAATTGGCAACCAAAGAGAAGGAACGTCAGAATCAAATCCAGATGGTAGGTGCCACTTCATTTCAATCAGTCTCACTGAATTTGTTACAGGGAATTGTGAGGACCAAAGGGATATGCTGTTCCATAATGATAAAAGGAAGACACCATGAAGGTGTGAATCAAGGTGACACACGAGGTCAATACAGAAAGATGGTATTACTATCCTGAAAACAATGTGCACGTAGTTCACTGACGCAAATAGGGCAGGAAAGGGGAGAGAAATGGCACATTCACCCAAAATCCTGACGTGTTAATCACCCCATCAAATGCTGACCATCCATCCATCTACTCAATATAACATAAGTACAGGGGAGCAGGTACAGGAAATCAGTGTAGTATTGGCCATCAGAAATAAGCATTATTTACCTGGCATATGACAATCATTCATATTGTCTTGATATTAACAGCTTGGCAAATACAATCGTGTGCATAATGATAAGTTCAAAGATTTTTACCTTGATAATACTCATTCATATCTTTTGTCTCTCAGAGTCTTCATGCATTCCACAAAATGTAGCTCACATCACAGATGACAACAATGAATACTCCTCAGAAGAGGTTACAAACTCTGAGGTGCTCGATGTGGACCCTACACCAGCTAGATACTTACACTCCAATAACTGACTTTACATCCTCAGGCATATATGACTTGTATATCAATTTTTAAATAAGGCCTGTGCGTTTTTAAAGATCAACATTTCCGCATGTAATTCAATGCTTTTTCTTCATTTTTATAACACTGCTGAAGTACACATGACACCTCCAAGGTAAAATCACCTCCAAACTGCGTAAAGAATTCTTTCAGCAGAAGTGTAATGACAAAAGACCTTTTACATCAACAGATGAAAAAGCAGTTCAATGCTGAGTACTAATTACTCGGTTTATTTCCCTGTCATGGCTTCATAGAACGTAGAACATAGAACATAGAATAATACAGCACAAACAGGCCCTTCGGCCCACAAGTTGCGCAGATGATAGGTCTACCAATCCACAGACCTACCTATAAACCCCTATCCTAATCTTTTCCATATACTCATCCAGAAGTCTTTTAAAAGACCCCAGTGAGTTTGCCCCAACAACCTCCGATGGCAGTCGGTTCCATTCACTCACCACCCTCTGAGTGAAAAACCTACCCCTGACATCTCCTTTGTATTTGCTTCCCTGCACCTTAAATCTGTGTCCTCTCGTAGTGACCATTTCAGCTCGGGGAAATAGTCTCTGAGAGTCCACCCTATCTATTCCTCTCAACATTTTATAAACCTCTATCAGGTCGCCTCTCAACCTACGTCTCTCCAGTGAGAAGAGTCCCAGCTCCCTCAACCTATCTTCATAAGGCCTGCCTCCCAATCCAGGCAGCATCCTTGTAAATCTCCTCTGAACTCTCTCAATAGCCTCTACATCCTTCCTATAATGAGGCGACCAGAACTGCGCACAATACTCCAACTGGGGTCTGACAAGAGTCTTATAGAGCTGCATCATTACCTCCTGACTCCTAAACTCTATTCCTCGATTAATGAAGGCCAGTACACCATACGCCTTCTTGACCACTTCCTCCACCTGCGAGGCCGATTTAAGAGTCCTATGGACCCAGACCCCGAGATCCTTCTGCTCTACAACACAGCTAAGACTCCTACCCCTCATATTGTACTCCTTCATCCCATTATTCCTGCCAAAATGGACCACTACACATTTATCTGCGTTGAAGTCCATCTGCCACTTCTCCACCCAGCTGTCTTAATTGCTGTTGTCCTTTTGCACCGCAGGTTCCAGAAAGCCTAGAAAATCCATAGAGTCAAAATTAATCTGCAAACCTCAGGACAATATTGCACTAATAGAGCAAGTAACATATTGAAATTTACAACCCACCTTTTTGCAAGCAGGTTGCGTGCACGCAGCCGAGGACACTGAAGTTAAAAATGCTTAAATGGACTGGATGGAGCCAGCTTCCCAACACACTTACATTTTTCCTGGATATCATCCCCAGTCCTGCGCCCAAACCCACAAGATCACTTACGTTAGAACTCGTTGTCTGTTTACATTATGCCTGCAAAACTAGATGCTAATCAGAAAAACAGTGAATCTATAGAAAATGTTTGTCAAATATAACATACGGCGTGGGACTCTCTGATCTCATTTGTTCCTGCTACCACTGGCAGCGAGAATGGAGAAACTCCATTCACTGCAGCGGCAACGGAGAATCTCAGCTCTGGATGAAGTTGGAGGTTTCCGGCAACAAGATTTGGAAAAAAATAACTTGAATTTAAATATCACCTTTCATCACCTCAGAATATCCCACAGGGCTTTACAGCCAATGGGTATTTTAAAAGTGTAATCTTTGCTACAAGGCAAAAAGTGAAGCAGCCAATTTGCACACAAATGAGATAACAATTAATAATCCGCTTTGGTGATTTGCTTGAGATTGGAAACACTGGGAGAACTCTGTCACTTTTTTCTTCATAAAGTGCTAAAGGATAAATCTCTAGTACATATGTCCATCTGAGAGAGCAGACAGGCCTCAGCTTAATACCTCATCTAAACACTCCAGATAGTCTGGAATGCCAATCTGGGTTACAAACAACACCAAGAAACTGCATTTATGTAGCACCTTTAATGTAGTAAAACATTTCAAGGCACTTGCCTGGAATGTTAACAAAAAAGAATTTGGCCTCATGAGAAGAATTGAGGGAACATAACCAAAGGCTTGTCAACTGCCAGGCTTCCAATTGAAGGCTACAACAAATAAGGCTATTCACCATAATCTTTCAGCTCCTGTAACATGAAGGCTGCCATCACAAATGGAATACTGCCAGGATGCTTGATGAGTCAGCACCTCCGAACCTTTGCTGGCAAGGTGCCCTCATGCTCATGTGGGAATGCACAATGCAGTTGGGTGACCCTTTAGTTTTCCCATCTCCATTGCAGCCACCAGGCATCCAAGGCAGTTGCAAAGCCTCTGTGGCAGTGTTTGGTTTCATGATACTTTTTGTCAGCAAGTCAGGGCTGGAGCAAGATGGTGGTAGTGGTGGTGAGCTCACACTGCCAGCTTGGATCCTCCCTGTGTGAGAATGGAAACCATCCCTCCACCACAATTAACAGCTGAGGGAGTGAATGTTAAAATGACCCTCCTTCATAAACTTCTCACTCGTTCCCCCATATCCCTCAATCCATTGCTCTTGTGGTGGTTATCTGTTCGTTAGCCAATGAACATTCTCAGGTGGTGGGCCTGTGCTCAGTGTCCATCTCAGTTCTTGACACTGTGAGGACACTTGCACAGTTAAATGTATACTACACTGGACACTCCAGTATTTACCCGCTTTGCCAAGTCAGCCCTCACCATGCAGCTGCTGAGAAGACACCCCTGCCTTACCGCTGGTCTGCTGGGTTTGGGTTTGGTAGCCTCCTGAAACTGATGCTGTCAACGAAGCATGACACAGAATCATACATGATCTGCCCAAGACAAGATAGGAGAATGGTCCTTGAATGGGGAAGAAAAGTGCAGATTGCTGGGTGCACAATACATGTGTACCATTGTGTAATAGTGGCCTCCAGTGTTGGGGGGCGGTGCTGATTCTGGTGAGCAGGGATTATAATTAAATGCAAATTAATGGAAGTGATGGCATTCATGAGCAGGAAAGCAACTTGCCATCATCTGGAGGAGCGGATGATCGCAAGCTGGCTTTATGAAGAAGTAACACTAATTTTTGTGATCCCATGAAACTTTCACTCCTGCCACAACAATTCCAGTCTGCGCTCTCTCTCTCTCTCTCTGTTTCTGCTCCCTTCACGCCCCTTCTCTCCCTTGCTTATGTTCTCTCCAAATTCCTATTTTCTCCATATTCTTGCTCTTTCCAATTTTCTGGGCTCCTCTGCTCTCCATGCGCTATTTTCGTAATGCTCTGCGGTCATCTCGGTGTGCCTTCCCACTGCTTCTGCTCTCACTCTGTCTCATAGTTAGTCTTGCTATGTTTGGCAGTCCCTGAACTCATACTCCATCTGAAAAAGAAGCTCCTCAAATTCCCTTCCTTTGCGAGTGCCTGCTCTTGCATTCCCTTGTCAAGGATAAAAATGACTTTGCAGTGAGAAGCAGGCAAAACCACCCCACTAAAATCTGTAAATAAATAATAGCGGCTTAAAAGTGTTAATAAAG
Source organism: Sphyrna mokarran (assembly GCA_024679065.1). Taxonomy (NCBI): domain Eukaryota; kingdom Metazoa; phylum Chordata; class Chondrichthyes; order Carcharhiniformes; family Carcharhinidae; genus Sphyrna; species Sphyrna mokarran. The sequence continues at coordinate 49,167,213 of JAGIQG010000008.1, forward strand.
TATTTAATGAGAAATACTGTAATCATATTAAGAATAAAGTGTCATAATTTAGATGGAAGAATCCACAATTACTAATCCGTTTGAAAAGTAATCCTTAAACCAAAAAAGTCTGAAAAAATTGCAGGTATATTTGCCAGAAACCTTCATTTCCAAATCCAGCTGTCCTAGGAATTTAGCATAAACAGGATGAGCGCTCTCATTAGGTTACCCTGCTCAAATACCTACAAGTAAATAGATATGTTTTCAACAGAGGCTTAGCTCCAGGCGCTGCTCCCAGTGTTTTTCTATTTATTTTTTATAAATGGCTGCCTTTTTGACATTGTACCAGGTCAATATGAAACATTTTAATGTCCCCTCAGGCTAAAATTGTAACCGCATTCATTTTGCTATTGCCTGCCAATTAATGTCAATGGACAATGGAACAAAGACGGCTATAGTCCTCCTGCCTGCTCACTTTACAAAGTGGAAACTGCAGTTTACTTTCCACATATTCATTTAAAACCCACTTGTGTAGTCACCAAACATATCCTGCTGTGATGCAATTACACGTGCACAGGCACTGAGCAAATCATCCTGCCTTTGCAACTTTCATTTTGCCCAAAGACACAATAAAACAAATATTAACTATAATGTTTGGCCTGTAAACTCCAAACAACTCCCCCTTAGCTTGTAGAATAGAGTTTTTATGCATTTAAATTTTAAATTCCGGTGACTAATGATTGATTGTTTTTGCTCTCAAATATAATTGTTTATATATTGCATACATCCTTAAGACTGTTGTCTTACCAAGTAAAACTTGCCCTCGTACCACTGATCATTTTAAAAGAAAATGGACAGGAAGTTAAATGTAGTTTTGTTAAATTAGGATGAATCAGTATCTCAAGTATCAAAAATGTGATTATCAATTAAAAGGATGCTGACAAATTTGAGGCCTGGAGGCTCAGGCCTCTCAAGTATCGCTGCACTATTCCTGTCTCAATTAATCCATCTCCTACAGGAAACTGCATGAAAGATATTCAAGGGTCGATTGCAGAACTTGCTCATCACTCAATCTTGCTTGGGCAAGTTTGATAATTTCCCAGCTGCTAATAAAGCACATGATGTAGAACAGGACCAAAGAGGGGTTTCAGTTTAGTGGATAATGTGAATACACCATTCAACTGTGCAATCAAATCATATACCAGGGGATGAATAAAGTAGATTGGATAATAACTCTCTGACAGTTTGTCTGACTCAAACCCTTTTATTCTTCTGACTTCAGGATAATTTGTAATGGTAATTAGCATATTTGGAGTGGGAGGGGGTGCGAATCGACAGGTTAAACCTACTTTATTTCCCCCTCTTCTGTGAGCAATGTCAAGTGCAATACTTCAGCACACAATTCTTCGCTTTCCAATAATTATAGAGCAAGCGCGTTTGTTTTTAGAACAGTTCAATGTTTCTTTCAGCTACCTATAGGCTCTACATGCTCTGGAATTCCCTGTTCACTATTTCCTTTATAGTGCTCCATTTAAAGAAAACTTCTCATTGACCAAACTGGCCCTCTGCCAACTTTTGTTTCATTATATTCCTGTGAAGCCAGATATTCTCCGATGCTAAATGTGCAACATAAATGCAAGTTGCTACAGAACACAGAACTGCCATGCAGTTAGCACTTGAATTGCCTTAATACATACTGATATGATGATTCTGACCCAGGAACTTTCTATTCACAACAAACTGTTCCAACACATAAAAACCCACAGGGAGCTATTCGCGAAGCCTGGTGAATGTTCAAAAGGCAGTATTTTACTGGTTCTGGAATAAAATCTACATAGTTCACAAATGAGAAGCTTTCCCCATTTAGAAAGATTTTGGAAATGTTGCTGACAAGGCATAGCTATTTACCCTGCTCCCCAAACACAGAATTCCACACTGTATAAACAGCCTAACATAGAGCAGTGAAAAAGGATTGTCTTGTGAACCTGTAAATTGGAAACACGTGTCCATTGCCAATCAGCTCAGCACTGTTGTGAATAATTGTTAAATTTCCAGACTTTCTGCACACACACTGACAGTGACTAGTGAAATCATCCACATTTCTTTCACTACCTATTTTTCTTCTTAATGTCTAAATTGATTGTACTATAGCCTTGTCACTATGGTGTTATGAAACTTGGCCCAAAAGGAACACTTTAAAATCAATGTCAAATTTGTGCCAACATTACATTTGATTACAGTATTAAGTTTGCCAATCCTGCTTTTAATCAAATCAGGCCTAGCATTCATTTAGATTAGCTAGCAGATCATCCTTGACAAAGCTCATAAAGAATCGGGGGAACACACATTCTTTGTAATCGAGTACTATAATTTAGGAAAAAATGCAGTCTCAGAACCATTCATTTGCCACTAACTAAATAATTTGAATTAATTTTCTGTGATTTTTATCAGAAATCTGCTATGTTAATTTTTCTGTGAAAACAATCTATGATGATTCTTTAAAAAATGTTTTTATATTATTGTGCTTGTTCAATTGTTCTTTTATTTGGTCTTCTTTAAAATTTTAGGACACATATGAAGATTGCAGCAAATTGTCACTTGGTAGAGAATGGAATGGTCATAAAAGGTTTACAGGGCAAGAGGAGGCCATTTGAGCCATCAAGACTGTGCTGGGTTTCTGAAAAAGCAGTTAAGTTAGGTCCATTTCCTTTCCTTTCCACATAACGTGAAAGTTCTTTCCTCTCAGGTGATTATCTAATTGTCTTCTGAAAACTACAATTGACTATTTCTCACTTATCTATCTATCCAGTCTGTGCATCCCAGGTCATAATCACTTGCTGCATAAAAAAGCTTTTCAAGTTGCTTTTCAAACCAGGTGAGAAATAGTTCCACCTATTTCGGAAATCAACCACAAAAAAAATGTAATCAATTGGCAAGTCTGATTGTGAAAAGCAAGACATAAATAGTGTGAAACATGACAAAGAAATATTAAAAGAAGCAAGTTTTTTTGTTCATGGCAAGTATAGGCACTTTTAGCAGGGTTAGGGTTAGATATGATATGATATTTTATGCTTTTATTTCACTGTCTAGGGAAAATGCACACACACATCGCATCTGTATGCCTTGCCCGTTTCATTTTGCCTGTAGCAAGGATTTATCCTTTACAACATGGAACAGAATTTAATGAAGTTTCTGGAAGCACAAACTGTGGTGAGCGGGGTGAGTTAATTATGTGAGAGCTGAACTGTCAAAATTACAGTGACAGATTCAGAATGAAAAATTAAACTGGCAGTGTGGCATGGCAAGTCAGGCCTCAAGCCATCCCGTGGCAGGTTCCTACAGAATATATTTTGAAACATTCGCATGCCATAGATATTTATTTTCTTAATTTTTGAATTACCTTCAGAATTAAGTCAGTGGCAAACGTAACTTTGTGATATCCGATCCACAATTATCTAAATGCAGTGTGCACTAGGCTGCTTTGTGCCATGTAACAGCTGTGAAAAGTATTACATGGCCTGTCACTTTAAATCTAAAATGGCAGCCAATAATACCCTGGGGGCAAACCAAAGAGCACTTCATCAAAGTTGTCTTCAATTCAAGTCACTGCTTTGAAAGCATTAATTTGGGAGCAGAATGTGAGACTGGTTGGCAGTTGGCTACACATTTGCAAAACATTTTAGGCAGTTGTACCAACAAATGAGAATGTGAAAAGCATGTAATGCACTTGTGAGCACTTTTGTGAATATAAAACGGGATAGAAGGAGTTCATAGAATCCTTACAGTGCAAAAAGAGACCATTAGGCCCATTGAGCCTGCACCGACAATTCCAGCCAAGCCCTATCCCCATAACCCCATGTATTTGCCCTATGAATCACCCTGACACTGAAGGGCAATTCAGCATTACCAATCAACCTAACCTGCACATTTTGGACTGTGGGAGGAAACCGGAGCACTTGGAGGAAACCCACACAGACATGGGGAGACATGCAAACACACACAGTCACCTGTGGCCAGAATCGAACTTGCGTCCCTGGCAATGTGAGGTAGCAGTGCCAACCATTGTGCCACCATGCCACCCTTTTTTATGTAGTGAGTTGCAAATGTTTCTGACTGGGCTTTTATTTCAGGAATAATTAAATACCAAAAACTTGCTTTTGTTCTGTGCAGAATGGTTGCTTTTTTCCAAGATTCAATTTGTGTGCTCCATGGGTGACAATATGTAGCATTTTATAGGTTGTCACACACAGGTGCATCACAGAGGTGCCAATGTCCGTTTCTGTCATGCCACTTTGTGAAAGCCCAAATTGTACCCCACAAATCCAAACAATGGAGTTATGTTTTTGGATCCGGCAGTTACTAAACCTGACAGGTGATTAAAATTGCTAATGCAATTGGCAATGAAGGATTTAATCGCATTAACACATCAGGATTCTCTTGGATCACATTGATCATGTTGTCATGTCCAATGTCCCTTTAAAATACATGCATTGCAGTAGTTTTGAAATGCAGGACAATTATTTTAAATCACACATATATACTGTGGTTAATGTATAAGGTTCCTCTTCCCACATGTCTTGCCCTATCTTGGTACTTCAGCAACTTCACCAGTATCTATTGTTACTCCCAGCACTTGTAGGGGCTGTCTACCTTCAATTATAACTCATGTTCTATCCTTGAAATAGGGTGTCAATATTGTGTCCTTTTATCTTTAACAAGTCTCCTTGGAAGTTTGAGATTATGATTCTATCCGAGAGAAATCACATACCCGCCCTTAACACAATATTGACTCATAAATTAATCAATCGATTCTCTGGGTCTTTGCCTGAATGCCATGAATTCTACTTGCGGATGCTGAAATTCATCTTAACTGTGGTGACTCCTCCCTAGAATGAGTAAAATGACGGATAGAATTGTGTTATTGAAAATGAGAGAATGTGTTTTGATATTTGACCTCTGCTATGGAGAGGAGAAGCTCCATCCTCGTATCATGAGGTTCGAGCTATATACCAGCCACATGGACAAAGAACAAAGAACAAAACAGCACGGGAAACAGGCCCTTCGGCCCAACAAGCCCGCACCACCACCCCGATGTTCCCACCTCTACCCGCGATCCCTGTCCATATTTATAGATCTATGGATTAAAAACCAAATTTGAGACAATTTAGGGAGAATTTGTTTTGCCAATTAGCCTCAGAGCACATCTTGGGGATGTGGGAGGAAACCGGAGCACCCGGAGAAAACCCACGCAAGCACGGGGAGAATGCGCAAACTCCCACAGACACAGGCCCAAATCCATGTATCTGCACAGCACAGCGATAGTCATTGAGCTGTCGTGTTGCCCATCAAATGGTCCAGGTCAAGCGTACACTAACGACGTGAAGCACTAGGATACTCTCGAAAAAGATCCAAGAGCAGTCCTCTCATGACCCATCGCGTGTATGCCCCTTGTTAGACAACAAGGTGGACCAAAGCCCCTGTAGGATAAAAACAAGTACATCAATATCATCATCTATTTACACACTTCCCAGGGACTCCCAAGGCTCATGATCCCTATTTTAAATCAGTTTTCTATACCCCTCCATTCCCGTTCTGTTCACAGTGATGGAAGGAGTGTCAAATTCTAGTTTAAAGTAAAAGTAGAGAATTACCATCTTGCACAGTAATCCCGCTAGCTCAAAACAAAAGTAAAAGGTCTCACAACACCAGGTTAAAATCCAACAGGTTTATTTGGTAGCAAAAGCCACTAGCTTTCGAAGCACTCGCTGCTCCTTCGTCAGGTGAGTGGGATTTCAGTTCACAAACAGGGTATATAAAGACACAAACTCAATTTACAAAATAATGGTTGGAGTGCAAATCTTTATAGGTAACCAAGTCTTAAAAGTTACAGACAATGTGAATGGAGACAGAGTTATCACAGGTTAAAGGGATGTGTTTTGTCTCCAACCAGGACAGTTAGTGAGATTTTGCAAGCCCAGGCAAGTCATGGGGGTTACAGATAGTGTGACATGAACCCAAGATCCCAGTTGAGGCCATCCTCATGTGTGCGGAACTTGGCTATCAGTCTGTGCTCAGCCACTCTGCGCTGTTGTGTGTCATAAAGACTGCCTTGGAGAACGCTTACCCGAAAATCAGAGGCTGAATGCCCATGACCGCTGAAGTGTTCCCCAACAGGAAGAAAACAGTCTTGCCTGGTGATTGTCATTCATCTGTTATCATAGCATCTGCATGGTCTCCCCAATGTACCATGCTTTGGGACATCTTTTCCAGCAGCACATCAGGTGGACGATGTTGGTCGAATTGCAAATGTATGTATTGGTTACCTGGTGGATGGTGTTCTCACATGAGATGATGGCATCCATGTTGATGATCCAGCACATCTTGCAGACATTGCTAAGACAGAGTTGTGTGGTGTGGTGGTCACTGTTCTCCTGAAGGCTGGGTAGTTTGCTGTGCGCAATGGTCTGTTTGAGGTTATGCGGTTGTTTGAAGGCAAGGAGCAGCACTCGAAAGCTAGTGGCTTTTGCTACCAAATAAACCTGTTGGACTTTAACCTGGTGTTGTGAGACATCTTAATCTGTTTATCCCAGTTTATCCCACAGAGTCACAGCTAAAAGTACATGGACAGGTTTGTTTCAGAGGAGACACTCATTCTACATATGAAAGAAGATTCAGCAGAATTTTCTCAGAAAAATTCTAATTGTTGAGCAGGTGAGAAACTGAAAGTTTTCTTGCCTGTTTTTCCAGCAAGGTAAGTGGTGGCAAATTAATGCACTCTTTGCAATACAGTGGCCATAATGTAAATCTATGAGTGGAGTGGGTAGATGGGCACAGCCTATTCATGCCAGGAAGCTGGCTAAAAACCATTAGTTGCACCATTGCACAAGAGCCATTCTTCGCATAGTGTACACAGTATACCAGGAGAGCTATCAACACGCCCTCTCCATGGACATCACCCACCCCACCTCAAACCGCTCCCCTCAATTGTCAGACCTAAACCCACGATCACTGGCCTCAGTGATCAGCCCCTTCCCTCTCCTCCTATGAATTTCCTCCCATCCCATTGATCTCCATCTCTTGCCTATCCCTCATTGCTCCACTGCTGTCAGACACGACCACCTCAAGCCCTGACCTTACTAGGTCCTCCAGTGCTCACTGGGTGGTGTCAGAGTGCCAGGCTAGCAACTCCCCATTGGCAATGCAAGGCCCTGCCCCCGACCACCCATGGAGCTTCAATGATCTCCGGTACCACCATCAAGGCCATCACATCTGATCCCCATTGGCGGGGACCATCTGTGATCCTCACCAGTTAGGACCTTGACCAAAGAGGGGACTAAGGAAGTGAACCTGGATGATTGTGTCCTTGAATTATTAATGACAAGCTAAGTATGTCAGCAGAATGGAGCTGGCAATAGTGCAAGATTGAAGAAAGCAGGTGCAAACCCAATTTTTCACCTCTCATTCATATATCCAGCCCCACTTCAGTACTTGACCAATGCAGCAGGGTAGAAAAATCTCACCCAATGTAATTCCTTCAATTAATCCACCAAGGAAGTGTACTGTACATATCTAGGACAAATTGCGGACAGAACTGGACATTATGGTGATTATTTGTCATGTTCAACAACATTCAACTGGTGTATCTCTATACCATGATTATAAATATGTAAAATTTGTGTGTGTCTGGATCTTTGACGACTATACCAAGCATTTAAGAGATGTCTCATAAAATTACTACTTGGAACATCTCAACCCAAAACATGGTTATTTGTCCATGCATTTATTGGGAGACTCACAGGAATTAACAATGTTTAGAACATCATTTGGGAGATGTTGTTTTCAGATGTAAGACTGATGTGATGAATTTTGGACATGAGGGGACATAAAAATACAACTCCAAAGTGGGAGCACAAGCAAATGAGTCTGGTTGTATTTGTACATAAGTCATTGAAGGGAGCAGGACAGGTTAAGAGAGTAGTTCACAAAATGTATTTATTGGAGCATAGAGTGCAAGAGTAGGGAAGTTATGTTGAACTTGTTTCAGACAATGGTCAGAATTCTCCAGCTGTTCATGTTGGTGGGATTCCCTGGTCCTGCCAGTGCGAGGTGGTTTCAACGGGAATCCATATCGACAATGACAGGACCAGAGAATCCCACTACCAGTGAACACAATGCAGTCACTCACTGCCAAGAAACACATGGCTGAGAGGTCGGAGAATCCACACACTGAATCAGCTGAAATTTTGCATCCAGTTCTGTGCGCTACTCTTAGGAAAGATAAAAGGCATTGGAGAGAGTGCAGAAAAGATTCATAAAGCCAGAAAGATATATGTCCAGTACACTTCCCTGGTGGATTAATTAAATGATGGAAATTTTCCATCCCACTGCATTGTTCAAGTAGCCTAGTGGGGCAGGATATATGAACAAGAGGTGAAAAATTGGGTTCACATCCAATTTCTTCACTCTTGCGATATTTGCAGATAAACTTGAAAAGTGGTATTGTTTTCCTTGGAGAAAAGAAGGCTGGGAGCGATTTTAACAGAGGCATTCAAAATCATAAGAAGCCTGACAGAGTAGATTGAGAGAAACTGTTCCTCTTGTGGAAGGATCAAGAATGAGAAGGCATAAATTGAAGGTAATATATAAAAGAAGCAGAAATGATATGAGAGAAAAAAATTCACATTAAGTTCTGGAATTCACAGCCTGTGAGAATGGTGCAGGCAGATTCAATCCAGGCATTCAGAAGGGGAAGAATGTGCAGGGTTATGGGGGAGAAGATGGGAGAATGGCTATACAAAAGTAAGCATTCAGAAAGCCAGTGCAGACAGAATAGGCCAAATAGCCTCCTTCTGTATTATAGAAGTTCTGTGATCCTGTAATTTAAAAACCGAAATCAAGTGCAGACATAATTTGAATATTTTTAAAATCCCATTAACTTCTAGACATAGATACAGAAACAATCTGCTATCATTTTATTTTTGTTAACATGAAAAATGATTCAGTTAACTTACAATAATGACTGTTTTCTTACTGTAACCTTACAGGAGAAAACTATTCTCTAACCTTTTTTATCTATACAAACCGATGTTGTGGTTTTGATCATTGTTTGTGAGATAAATATCAATGCAATGTTGAGCATTTAAAGGGAGAACATAAACAGTCTGAAATGTGCTGAAAAACAAACGTGCCCAAAGATTTCTTGGGAGGCTTGTTTAGAAATCCTAGCACCCCTGGTGATGATCTGTTGCTGGAGTGAATCCAGGTCGTCACCACGGAAACAGGTTCCTGGAAACACTTTAGATAAACTTGGAGCCACATAAGTAAGTCCAGCTTGGCTTGTGAGGGGCACTGAGGGGGTGTGTGGGGGATGGACAGTTGTAAAACTAAAGAATTTGGCTTGTACTCATTGGCAAGATCTGTATTTTGCTGTCAATAATGGTGGGGAGTAAATAAATTACAAATGTGTGTCATCCAAAACCAAACTGAAGTTAATCAAAACTGCTGCAGAAACTGCATTCATTCTTTGAATGCAGGTTTTTGCCTCTTTGACATTCCATGTTAGCAAACAATCAGATGACTGCTTTATTAATCAATGCCTTAGTTTCTTAGTTTAAAAAGTCTTGTACTTTTTCTTTTGCAGCTGAATGCCTGAGCTTGTAAAAGGTCAAGGTGACAGAAGACAGCAATCCTGGAGGGAAAGACGGCATAGCAGATTGCTCTGCATGGGGCCATTTACTGCTTTCACTGACCATAGCAAATAATTGAACACTCAACTACTTTGTGGGGGAGATTAAGCACTCAACTTCCTTATAGTTTTTTTTTTAACCTTTATTAGTTTCTTCATGCTTCAGCATACATTTTTTTAAAGACAGTGTTTCGATTAATGCCGTGTTCTTTTAAGGTCTGTAAGATTTACAATATGTACTCAGTTTACAGAATGTATATGAATGAAGAGGAGTTCTTGAATATGTCTACAAATCTACTTCAAGACAGTCGGTGAATTAGGGAAAATTATTTGTTATAATGTCCAGTAGCAAGCATGTGTGGTGGTATGATGCATAGTGGCTTACTTTCAAAGCAGTTCAAATCAGTTGTTTTGCCAAGCTACAATATCATGAATGACTAATGAGAATGATTCAAGAATGGGACATGATCTTGGTTCAGAAGTTCAAAAAGTAGAATCAGTTTGGATAGAGGTAAAAAATAGCAAAGGAAAGAAGTCACTTGTGAGTCATTTATAGGCCCCCAAATAATAAGGCAGAGTATAGGTCAAGAAATAATGGGGCTTGCAAGAAAAATACTGAAATAATCATGGCTGACTTTAATCTTCATGTCAATTGGACAAAGCAAAGTTAACTGTGAAGATGAGTTCATAGCATGTATTCAGAACAGTTTCTTAGAATGTTCTAGAATCTACCAGGGAATAGACTATTATAGAACTGGTAATATATAATGAGCAAGATTAATTAAAGGCCTCATAGTAAGGGATCCTCAAAGAGCAGTGACCTTAACATGATAAACTGGTTTGAGAGTGAGAAGTTGAACCATACTTTTATTAATTTGAAAATAGTAGTTAATTACAAAGTATAAAGAGAGAGTTGGCTGAAGTAGAGTAGGTAAACAGGTTAAAAGAGAAGATGGAAGAAAAGTAGTGGCATGCATTAGAGATATTTTATAACTTTCAATAAAGATGTATTCTATTGAAGAAACTCTATGAGAAAGAATTTTGACTAACTAAGCAAGTTGGAGGTGGTATCAAACTGAAAGAAAAGGTATACATCGCTGCAAATATTAATGTAGGCCAGAAGATCAAGGAAGTTTTAGAAACCAAAGGGTAAGTAAAAAAAAAATCAAGTGGCAAGAATTGGAATGAGCAAAAAAAGTTAGCAAGACATATAAAAACAGATAGAACATAGAACATAGAACACTACAGCACAAACAGGCCCTTCGGCCCACAAGTTGTGCTGAACACATCAAAACCTACCCAGCCATAGACCTATCTATAACCCCCAATTCCATTGGATCCCATATACTCATCCAGAAGTCTTTTAAAAGACCCCAGCGAGTTCGCCTCGACCACCACCGACGGCAGCCGATTCCATTCACTCACCACCCTCTGAGTGCAAAACTTTCCCCTAGCATCCCCTCTGTACTTGCTTCCCTGCACCTTAAATCTGTGCCCTCTCGTCGTGACTATTTCAGCCCTGGGAAATCGTCTCTGAGACTCCACCCTATCTATTCCTCTCAACATCTTGTAAACCTCTATCAGGTCGCCTCTCAACCTTCGTCTCTCCAGGGAGAACAGTCCCAGCTCCCTCAACCTGTCTGCATAAGGCATGCCTCCCAATCCAGGCAACATCCTTGTAAATCTCCTCTGCACCCTTTCAATAGCTTCCACATCCTTCCTATAGTGAGGCTACCAGAACTGCGCACAGTACTCCAAGTGTGGTCTGACAAGGGTCCTATAAAGCTGCAGCATTACCTCCTGACTCATGAACTCAATCCCTCGATGAATGAAGGCCAGTACACCATAAGCTTTCTTAACCACATCCTCCACCTGGGAGGCCGATTTGAGAGTCTTATGGACCCGGACCCAAGATCCCTCTGCTCTTCCACACAGCTAAGACTCCTACCTTTGATAGTGTACTCATTCATCCCGTTGGATCTGCCAAACTGGACCACAACACATTTATCCGCGTTGAAGTCCATCTGCCACTTCTCCGCCCAGTCTTGCATCCTGTCGATGTCATGCTGCAACTTCTGACATCCAGAAGTTACAGTAAGATAGTAAAACTTTCAACAAGAATTTAAAAAGGAAAAGAATAGCTAAGGTGAGCACTGATCTTTAAGAGGCTGAGACTGGGATTATTTTGTATCTGTCTTCACAATCAAAGACATAAAAAGCATCCAATGAATTGTAGAACGTCAAGATACAAAGGAGAGGGAAGTATTTATAAAAATCACTATAACTAGAGGAAAAGTAATGGGAAAATTAATGGAATTCAAGACTGAATAGTCCCCTATATCCAGTGGACTGCATTCTAGGCTCTTAAACAAAGTGGCTGCAGAAATAGTAGATTCTTTGGTTGTAATTTTCAAAATGTCCTCGAACCTGGAAAGGTCCCAGAGGATTGTAAAACCACAAATGTAATATCTCTATTCAAGAAAGGAGGAGACAGAAAACAGGAAACTAAAGGCCAGTCAACACAACTTCTGTCCTCAGAAAACTGCCAGAGTCCATTATTAGAGGTAGTAGCTGGACATTTAGAAAATCACAATACTATTAGGTAGCTTCAATATAGTTTTGTGAAATGGAAATGATATTTGTGAAATTTATTAGAGTTACTCGAGAATGTAACAAACAAGGTGGACAAAGGTGTAGAGGGCATGAAAGCACTTGTGCTGTCAACTAAAACAATTTTATTGAACATTAAAAATTATAATAATAATGATAGGAAAGCATGTTGTTAGGAGGATACAAACATCTGGATATTTTATGAAGTGATGTAAAGATGCCGGCATTGGACTGGGGTAAACACAGTAAGAAGTCTGACAACACTTCAAAAATCCAGCCGATTTATTTGATAGTAAACTTGCAAGCTTTCGACCTATGGTCTTTGTCAGGTGAAGACCAGAACACCTCATTCACCCGACGAAGACCACAGGTCGAAAGCTAGTGAGTTTACTATCAAATAAATCGTTTGGATTTAAACCTGGTGTTGTCAGGCTTCTTACTATTCTATGAAGTGGCAATCATTGTTTGAGATTCAATCATTGTCGGATTGCTGCTCCATGCAAACTTTTCAATTCCCAATGCTGCTGTGTATCTTTGGTTGGGTCTTCCGAGCCTGGCTTCTTCAGTGCTGCATCACAGGGGGAAGACAAGTCATGCCCCTTTTTCACAGTGCTAGCTGTTATTAGGCAAGTTCAAATGTCTAGTGTGAATGTTAGTGAATGGATTAATGGATATTGGAGAATGAATGGCCATGGTGGTAGGGTGGGTAGGTGGGTGAAGTAAGTAAATGTGCTAGGGATAGTTGAGTCGGGGCAGGTAGTCATGCTGAGCATAGTAGGAGCCAGTCGACACAGTGTCAGTGTGAGTGATTTTGGCGAGGGGGTCAGTTTTGTAGCTACCCAGAAGTCAGATTATGATTTTTCTGTTTAACTTTCCTGAGGAATGATCCAGGTAAGTACCACAAACTGTCCACTATCTCCAATTCTCACTCCAAGTAGACTGTGCCAGGTTGCAGGAGAATTCCCGTTGTCAGTTCAAACTTCCTGGGTAACTACAACAGAGTTTAGTACATCAGGACTTCCATAGGGTCTTGATGTCATCTTGGGTCATACGTCTGGTCTCTAAAGATCTGGAAATGGGATGATCTAGGCTGGAGAGTCTGTAAAGGAATATGGATAGGTTAAGTGTGTGTTCAAAAATTTGGTAGGTGAAATGTAATGTGGGAAAATATGAGGTTGGCCACTTTGTCAGAAAGAATAGAAAAGCTGAACGTTATATAAACAAGCAGAGGTTTCAGAATGATGCAGTAAAGGTGATTTGTGTGTTCTTGTATTCAAATTACAAAAAGTCACCATTCAGGTATCCTTGAGCCTTTCTCTGATGTGCTGAGTGGGAGTCAAAGATTCGAGAGAAAATTATGGTTTGTCTTTTTCCAGTTCAACAGAGTGCTGTCACCCATGTCTTCTCTCTTGAAATTAGTCTTCACCTCCACAGCTCAGTCATCATAGAGATCCCAGCTCAGTTACCAGCAGTTGTGGATAGCTGCTACCCCACACCACAAATGGTTTGTCTTTCCAGGGAAAATATGACTATATATGTTCATATGCTCTCCAAGAGGGGTGACAACACAGTGGGAGCTTGAAGCCTCTACAACAGTGACTGGTTGCAGGGGGAGGGAGAGGTTGTGGTGACATCAGCAGTCATATGGTGGTACAATAGTTAGTATTGCTGATTCACAACTCCAGGGACCCTGGTTCGATTCGTGGCTTGGGTCACTGTGTCTGTGGAGTGTGCACGTTCTCCCCATTTGTGCATGGATTTCCTTCGGGTGCTCAGGGTTCCTCCCACATTCTGAAAGAAGTGCTGGTTAGGTGCATCAATCCAAACAGGTGCTGGACTGTGGCAATGAGGAGAATTTCACAATAGCTTCATTGCAATGTTAATATAAACGTTACCTGTGACTTTAAACTTTAAATGTGCAAAAGACGGGGAAGATAAGATGGTATAGTCTGTACAAAAGAGATATATTCACCTAGAAGCTTAGAATGCACTATTGTGTAAATAAGGCGAGTTTTTGATGAAACCTTTGGAGTTAGAATCAAGTCAGTTATTAATATGGGAATCTTTCCCAATCCAGAAAAGGATGTAAGTTACCTGAAGAGAGATCCAAGTACTGTGCAAACTGGAAACCAAACCACAAAACCACCTTGCTATTCAGACAGAAGTGATTGTCAGTGCAATGTCATTGGGAGGTATACAAGAGAAATATTGCTCAGTTAATGCATAAATGGCAAAACTAGATACTCTTTAGAGTAACCATTTACCCCACAAAGGGCCAATTATTGGATCCAACAAACAATTTTGTGAGCAGCATTTCACTTGCCTTTAGTGACCTCCTGCCAATAGTTTATGCTCTGAGTTTCACTTCGAGTGTCCCTGTCTCATTTGCCAATAAGGCTGACAAAAGATATTAAAAAAATGTGGTGCAATCTTCTTACTTTGTGAATTAAACATGGCAAATCTAGTCAGAGATGTCAGATATTGAAGTGGCTAATTGTTTGAGGCCATAACCAACTGGTTATTTCACTAAAACAACACAAAATGAGAAATCATAAATCCTTGGCTACATTGTGTTTCTGTTAAATAAGGAAAGTTGTCCATAGAAATGTGTTCTGTAACAAAAAGAAAATCACAAACAGATTTGGTACCGTAGAGTTATGTATATATATATTTTAAAAAGCTCATAAAGATCAACACCAAAGTGATTCTGTCAGCCTTGACTCTATTTTTTAATTAAACACATTCCTCTTTCATAGAAGGTAGACCACATTGTCTTTTCCTCATTTAAAAAAATCTGTGCAGATAAAAAGTGTCTTTGATCTGTGCAGAAATACCAAACCAAAAATAAGCTTGAACTTTTAAACCTGACGTTCACGGCCCATAAATTTTGTGGCACATGTTTATGCTGTCACCCCTTGTCAAACATTCCAGGCATACCAGACAATGAGTTTACCTGGAAAGTGCAGCCTCAGAGCAGCTCACAGACTCAATGACAGACAAGAATGTTGGCTGCAGTGGGCAGGTCAGCAGCAGTCTGAAGCTGTAACTGGCCACTGTTCCTAAGTCATTCCAGCACCCCCAACCATTGCTTTTGGGGTCTGATTCGAAGAGCTCATTCTATTTAATGATGCATGCTCATCAGGAAACATCAGCCCACAAAACACCTGAAATCAATTTAAGGAAATGGAGAGGAAGATGGCCCCTTACTTCATCCTCTGTCTCTACTTCTAAGCTACTCAATTAGATCTTTGTAATTGCTTGCTATCCAATATCAAGAAGAACAATACTTTGATTCTTCTCTCTTACGGGTGCTAAGAGAAATTTTAAACCAGCCAGTGTGAGGAGATAAGGGGTGAGAATCACACTGAATACATATTATGATCTCAGATAAAAGAACGATCCAAAATGTATTTCTTGATTTGGACACTGGCTGCCAAAACCATTAAACAATATATTCCTCAGCATTTGTATTCTCCACCTAATCAAACACCACAATAAAAAAGCCAAGAATAAAATGCAAAACAAAATTTTCAAGCTAAAAAACACCACATCTGCTGCCTCCGAATTAGTGACAGAAAAATCAGTTTTATAATGATACTATGTGCCTTTGATCCAGTTTCAGCACTGTGCCCTTCTGAAAGTTGTATAATTTGACTCAGCCTCATATTGATATGTTTTATGATTAATTAATACCTGTTTTCTAATATGTTGTGTAATCATATTGTTGCCTGTCTTAAATCTGGAGTTTTGATTCCATTTTGGGTATACACCGTTGGGACCTTTCCCTTTTCAGTGAACTCAGCCTGGGTAAATGAGACTGGAAGTTGGGATTTTCATTCTGGGGGTATAAACATGATAAGAAGTCATCCCACTATCTCCAGAACATCAAAATGAAAATCCATTCAGCCCTCACACCTCCATAAATTCTGCATTCTCCATCCATGTGCTCACATGCTACCTCATGACCTTTCACGCTAATCTATGTTTCTACCCACGTTCCATGGATCCCCATATCACCTATGCCCCTTTACCCATCCCCACATCCTCAATGCCAACTTAGGTCCCTCATTCATCCCTTGACTCTTTACGCCCCTAAATCACTCCATGTCTCCCAATTATCCTCGAAAGCCTTTATAGTCACTATGCTAAGGGTCAGTTTACGCCAACCCATGCCCCCATCTTCCTATTGCCCTTACCCTCTTCAAGCCAACCCTGTTGGTATCCACCATAGGCAAACTTCAGAAATCATGCTGACATAAGTGAAATTATACCTATTATCACTATTTTAAAAAAATTCAATAAAAAATATTCAAATATTTAAATTCCTTCAACTAACCTCTTATGAAAGCAAGCTATGCTATTCTAAAACCATTTGGAGACATCAATCAAACTGCTCACTTATCAGGAACCCCACTAAGATAATGTTGAGTTGTACAATCAGCCATGCAGCATAAATCCTATAATGGAAGCCCTCAGACCAGTGCCAAGACACAGAATGCAACAGCCACTGATTTTATTTTCAAACTCCACACATTTAAAAAAAACCAAATTCAGCAGAATCATGTCCCTTGACAGGTCCAATAAGTTTATGCCCTTTTATACATACTTTTAACAATTCCAAAGGGTACCTGACCTCTACCAAAAGTGTCTCAAAATGCATCCAAAGGGGGATCCGAGCTATCCAAACAGATCCACAATGTTCATGCTTTGGATTTCAGACAACTACCTCAACAAATTAGAACATGAGTGGAGGTATCTGATCGATATCATCTGCCTTAGCGAAACATGGATATGCAATTTAAGACATGCCCCAATTCCACCTCCCATCCCCACACCCTTCCCCAATGAAAATGGTAGAGGCCAGGTTCGGAAATAGGATATAAGGATTCAGGCCCCTGACATCTCTCCACCTGAGCGAAAATTCAGACTTTACACTCGTCTAAGATTCATCACACCACTCTTTATTTATCCCTGTTCCTGATCTATTGTTTCATTTTTTAAAAGTTATTTTAATAGACATTTACTTCAGAATGCAAGTGCTTTTTGTCCTCATAAATGAATGGGTATTTATTAAAGTTTGTAAATAGCAGCCAGTGGGCGATCCAGAGAGCTCATTGCTCCCTGCAGCTGAATCCTAATGAGGCTAGCCCACAAAATGAACTAATAATATTGCAGAGCCAGCTGACTGCCTGAAGTTAGCTCAGGGAGAAAATCTATCCCAAAGAATATATAATGCAATGGGAATAAAGCACATGGACTGCACAAAGGTTAAAAACAAGGTTCCTTTATTCCATTGGCATCAAAGCTATATTACCCCTTTGTGGATGAGTATCTTCGAGAAACAAACTATTTAGATAGTATTCATCATCAATGCTTCTGATTTCTTGTTCTATTCGTGGTCTCAGCTCCTCAACACAATGATTCACAGGCTTGATCTGATGCCCC
The DNA here is from genome assembly GCA_024679065.1 of Sphyrna mokarran. Taxonomy (NCBI): domain Eukaryota; kingdom Metazoa; phylum Chordata; class Chondrichthyes; order Carcharhiniformes; family Carcharhinidae; genus Sphyrna; species Sphyrna mokarran. The sequence continues at coordinate 49,184,932 of JAGIQG010000008.1, forward strand.
ATCTCCTGTCTACAGCTCACATGCCTCCCTCCCTCACATTCCAGGAACCTCTATCATCACTGTGCAATTCCTGTTCATTAGAGTTCTGCTATGTCATTGAGTGGACTGATTATCAAGCGTCCAGTGGAGGATACGTAGGCATCAAGCAACTCCCCTCTGGTAATGGTCTTCTGGGGTTGCCCTCCAGCTACATGTTCAATGTCATGAAGTGTGACCAGCCATTTTAAGCCACTTTCATGCTTAAGGCAAAGTATAACTCTCTGCTCTGGCAGTAGTTGGCAATGACAGGCAGCTATCCCTCACCAGTAACATGACCTTTCCACTATAACTGTTTCCTGCCACTTGGTGAGCCACTATCTCCCATTGTTATGAATCAATGAATAGAGAACTTTCCCTTCCTCCCTGATTCTTTTCCTGTACCTCAGCATCTTACATGCTCACTTGGACTCCTTCATGTGGCAGCATTAGGTTGATAGATATTTAACCTTCCAGTAACACTTTGTCTACCATTGAAGCAGCCCAAAGTCCTCTTGTAGGTTGTGATAGATGGCAAAGATGAAACTGTTAGTGGCTTTACCCCTCTGGATTGGCTTTGGATTTCCTTCATAAACACACAGTGATACTTTGATGACTTCTTGACCCAATTCTGCAGAACATGAGGTCTGAATGTTGCCTTTGCTGAGGCATGGACATGGCATCAATCATAATTCTCTGTAAACTGGCAGAGGTGGGTTACCTTCCATGTGCAATCTTCTGGTTGAGGGCCTCAGCTTTTCCATTTCCTATATGTTCTCTAGTGAAGGATGAGGAATAGATTTGCATTGGACAGAGTTGCCATGCCTGACATCTATGCCATTTGTGGTTGTTTAGTAGAATCTTGTTGGAAACGTGCAACCCTGTTACAATTGCAGCATCTATTTGTAGCACCCTTTGGGCATGCTTGGTTACGAGGCTTCCTGTGGAGACAGGACAGCATGGATTAGATTTGCACTTGCTGTGCAGCTATTTGTTCTGCCTGCCTCTTTGGTTAGAGATCTAGAATTTCATCTGTGCTGACAATCACCTCCCAAATGGAGGCCTATTTTCCTTCCTCATCATCCAGATGGTATAGTCACTGAAGTCTGTCACTGTTAATTCTCAACTCCCTTTTCATCCATAACTACTTCAGCTAGGCAACTTTTCAACTATATGGCCCTGATTGATTTGAAGGCGAATCCAGGAGGACAACACAATTAAATGACTTCAGCTCCAGAGATATGGAAGCAGGTCCTCTACTTTTGCTTTTTTGTGCTCATAAAATCTCTGTTGCAGCAGTGCCAGGCTATAACTGTCCCTAAAACCCTCACTAGGGCCTCAAAAGATCCACCATGGGCTTCTTTGAGCATTTTTTTTCTATTTATTTGCAGGACATGGGAGTTGCTGTTGGCCAGCATTTGTTCCCTATCTCAAGTTGCCTTTGGAGGGCAGTTGAGAATCACCCATATTTCTGGAGCTAGAACAGGTCAGGACTTTCTCCCCTAAAGGGCATTAGTGAACGAGATGTTTTTTTCTGACAATGTTTCATGGTCATCAGTAGATTCTTAATTCCAGATATGTTTTATTGAATTCAAATTTCATCATCTGTCATGGCAGGATTCAAACCCCGTGCCCTAGATCATTAGCTGAGTTTCTGAATTAAAACCTAACGATACTACCACTAGGCCACTGTGTCCCCCTCTGCATCTGTTCCAGAATTTCCCTGTTAGCTTGCTCATGCAGATGTTCCATCATAAAACCATATGGTCCCCTTCATTGAAGTCTCTGGATGCTTTCAGCAGTTGTGTGCTTTTGATCTAATTAGTCATGGGCTGCCAAATTGTTGGACATCTCTGATCTTTCCCCAAATCTGCCAAATCTCCTATCCAACAGCAGAAAGCATATCCATGATGGGATAGTCAGGCCCTCGTTGCTACATTAAAAGAAGATACATTGGAAGCATCTACTTCTGTTTCTATTCTATTCTGTTCTATTTTCTGTCTTGGAGGCTACAGTTGAGGAAGAATCAACTGGAGCTGACCAAAGGGAGCAGGTCTCTGGGGGTGAGACTGCTGAGAATGCTCAGGTGGGTGGGGGGAATAAGAGATTAGGCCTAGTTATAGGAGACTCCATAGTTAGAGGGACAGATAGGAGGGTAAATAGTAATAAACAGGACTCAGGGCTGGTGTGTTGCCTCCCAGGGGCTGGGGTCCAGGATGTTGCAGATCGGGTTTTTAGGATTCTTAAGGGTGAGGGGAGTCAGCCCCAAGTCATTGTTCATGTGGGGACACATGATGTAGGTAGGACAAGGGAAGGGGATATTAAACAGAAATTTATGGAGTTAGGGTGGAAGCTTAGGTCCATAACAGGCAGAGTGGTTATCTCTGGACTCTTGCCTGTGCCAAGAGATAGTTTAGAGATGAACAGAGAAAGGGATAGTTTGAACTCATGGCTGCGTGGATGGTGCAGGAGGGAGGGGTTCAGGTTCCTTAACAATTGGGACTCATTCTGGGATAGGTGGGACCTCTTCAAGAGAGATGGTCTACACCTGAACCAGAGGGGGACTAATATCTTGGGGGGAAAATTTGCTAAGGCTATGATGGGGGCTTTAAACTGATTCGGGGGGGGGGTGGGATCCTAAGTAGTTGGGGTGCTGAGAGGGATGAGAGTAAGGGGGTTATAGAGGAGAGTTGTAAAACACAGCGGCGTACGGGTGGGGTGGGGCATGGTTTGAGATGCGTATACTTTAATGCAAGGAGTATTCGCAATAAGGGGGAGGAACTTGCAGCTTGGACCAGTACCTGGAACTTCGATGTTGTGGCCATTTCAGAGACTTGGGTAGAGCAGGGACAGGAATGGATGTTGCAGGTTCCGGGGTACAAATGCTTTAGTCGGAGTAGAGAAGGGGGTAGAAGGGGGGGAGGAGTGGCGTTACTGGTCAAAGACTGTATCACGGTGATCGAAAAGAAGTTTGATGAGGACTTGTCTGTTGAGGTAGTATGGGCTGAGATTAGAAACAGGAGAGGAGAGGTCACCCTGTTGGGAGTCTTTTACAGACCTCCTAATAGTTCTAGAGAGGTTGAGGAAAGGATTGCGAAGTCAATTCTGATTAGGAGTGAAAGTAGTAGGGTAATTGTGATGGGGGACTTTAACTTTGCTAATATTGATTGGAATAGCTATAGCTCTAGCTCGTTAGAGGGGTCAGTTTTCGTACAGAGTGTGCAGGAAGGTTTTTTGACTCAGTATGTAGATAGGCCAACTAGAGGTGAGGCTACATTGGATTTGGTGCTGGGCAATGAGCCAGACCAGGTGTTAGGCTTGGAAGTTAGTGAACATTTTGGTGATAGTGACCACAATTCGGTTACGTTCACCTTAGTGATGGACAGGGATAGGCATGAAGCTGGGGGCTGTAGTTATAGCTGGGGGAAGGGTAATTATGAGGCCATCAGGAGAGAATTAGGGTGCGTAGATTGGACTAGGGAACTACAGGGACTGGGAACATCTGGAATGTGGTGCTTATTCAAGGAGCAGCTGCTGCGAGTCCTTGATAAGTATGTCCCTGTCAGGCAGGGAGGAAATGGACGAGTAAGAGAGCCTTGGTGTACGAAAAGAGTTGATTTGCTGGTTAAGAAGAAAAAGGAGGCTTATGTCAGGATGAGGCTTGAAGGCTCAGGTAGTGCAATGGATAGCTATAGATTAGCTAGGAAGGAGGTAAAAAGTGAATTGAGGAGAGCTAAGAGGGGACACGAGAAGATGTTGGCTGATAGGATTAAGGAGAATCCTAAAGCTTTCTTTCGATATGTTAAGAATAGAAGATTGGTTAGGGCAAGATTAGGGCCAGTCATAGATAGCAGTGGGAAGTTGTGCGTGGAGCCTGAAGAGATTGGCGAGGCACTGAATAAATATTTCTCTTCGGTTTTCACGCAGAGTGCTGGAAATGTAGCTGTGGAGAGCACTGAGGTACAGGGTTGCAAATTGGGGAGTATTGTAGTAGATAGGGAGGATGTGTTAGAAATTCTCGAGGGTTTGAAGTTGGATAAGTCCCCTGGGCCGGACGGGATTTACCCTAGGATTCTCTGGGAGGCAAGAGAGGAGATTGCAGAGCCTCTGGCTCTGATCTTCAGGTCCTCGTTGGTTACGGGTGTGGTTCCGGAGGACTGGAGGATGGCGAATGTGGTCCCATTGTTTAAGAAGGGGAAGAGAGACCTTCCTGGGAATTATAGGCCAGTGAGTCTTACTTCTGTGGTGGGCAAGGTATTGGAGAGAATTATTAGGGATAGGATTTATAGTTATTTAGAGAGAAATGAATTGATTGGGGATAGTCAGCATGGTTTCGTGAAGGGTAGGTCATGCCTTACTAACCTCATTGAGTTTTTTGAGAAAGTGACCAGAGAGGTGGATGGGGGTAAGGCGGTTGATGTAGTATATATGGACTTTAGTAAGGCTTTTGATAAGGTGGCCCATGGAAGACTTCTACAGAAAATGCAGATGTGTGGAATAGAGGGTGATTTAGCTAATTGGATTAGGAATTGGCTGGCAGATAGAAGACAGAGGGTGGTGGTTGATGGGAGATATTCATCGTGGAGTTCGGTGACAAGTGGTGTGCCTCAGGGGTCTGTTTTGGGGCCCCTGCTGTTTGTAATTTTTATAAATGATCTGGATGAGGGTATTGAGGGATGGATCAGTAAATTTGCAGATGATACTAAAGTTGGTGGTGTGGTAGATAGTGAAGAGGGGTGTTTTAGTTTACAGAGTGACTTGGACAAGTTGCAGAGCTGGGCCGAGAGGTGGCAAATGGAGTTTAATGTGGAAAAGTGTGAGGTAATGCACTTTGGCAGGAACAATAAATGTGTAGAGTATAGGGCTAATGGTAGGGCTCTTAATAGTGTTGAGGAACAGAAGGATCTTGGTGTATGTGTCAATAGATCCCTGAAAGTAGGCAGTCAAGTGGATAAAGTTGTTAAGAAGGCATATGGAGTCTTAGCTTTTATTGGTAGGGGGATTGAATTTAGGAGCCGCAGCATCATGTTGCAACTGTACAAAACTCTAGTGCGGCCGCACTTGGAGTATTGTGTGCAGTTCTGGTCCCCACATTATAAGAAAGATGTGGAGGCATTGGAGAGGGTACAGAGGAGGTTTACCAGGATGTTGCCTGGTATGGAGGGCAGGTCTTATGAAGAGAGGCTGAGGGATTTGAGGTTGTTTTCGTTAGAAAGGAGGCGGCTAAGAGGGGACCTTATCGAAACATATAAGATGATTAGAGGTTTAGATAGGGTGGACAGTGATAGCCTTTTTCCTAGGATGGAGAAAGCTAGCACGAGGGGACACAGCTTTAAATTAAGGGGTATGAGTTATAGGACGGATATCAGAGGTAGGTTCTTTACTCAAAGAGTGATTAGGGAGTGGAATGCCCTGCCTGCAGCTGTTGTAGATGCGCCAAGTTTGGTGGCGTTTAAGAGGTTAGTTGATAAGTATATGGAAGAGAAGGGAATGGTTTAGTTTGGAGGGGCATTGCTTTTTTTTTTGGTCGGCACAACATCGAAGGCCGAAGGGCCTGTTCTGTGCTGTATTGTTCTATGTTCTATGTTCTACTGAACTTCATCTTGAGAAGCCTGCTTTCTGTTAGAACTGCAGCTACTTTGGCCTCTCATTTTCAGTTCTGTCACCATCTACTCCATCCTGGACAGGCACCTTTTCATCTCGTTTGCTATCGTTCAAAGTCTGAGTTGTAAAATCTCAGTTCTGACACCAGGATGTAACATGATATTAAGAACATGGATGGCACAAAGATTAAAAACAAGATTCCTTTATTCCACTAACATCAAAACCATATAAACTCTCAGGGGAAAGAGTATCTTCTAGAAGCAAATTATTTACAGAGAATATTCACTGCCGATGCTCCAGATCTCTGTCCTATTTGTGGCCTTGGCTCCCAAATGCAGTGACTCACCTGGCTTGATCTGCTGCTCCAGCTCCTAGCTGCAGTCTCTCTCTTCTCAGTTGAGAGGAGTCCACAGGCGCTAACCAGTCCATCTGCTTGCTGTTCTCCTCGACCATCACCACGTGCTGCCACAATAAAATACTTAAGCTTTGTGCTATTTTATTCTATAATATCAGTCACCATTTGACTCAGCCTAAGCTGTTTGTCTAACTAGCTACTTTTATGATTATACTTCAAAACATTTCAACATGGGTCAGAGTTAAGAGGTGTTCAAAATTATGAAAGATTTCAATCGAGTAAATAAGGTGAAATTGCATTTCCTGGCAGAAAGGCTCGTAATCACAGATTTTATGTAATTGGCAGAAGAACAATAGGGGAGTGAAAATCTTTTACATGGTAAATCATAATCTTCAATTACCTTCCATGAAAACATGGTGGAAACAGATTCAATATTAACTTTCTAAAAGCTTGAAAAGAAGAAATCATTGGATAATAATAATGGGGAGGGAGGACTATCCTGATAGTTCTTTCAAAGAGTTGGCACAGGTACTAAAGGCCAAATTGCCTCATTTTGTGCTGTAGAATCCTATTAGCGCATTGACATGAATTAGCAATCTGAGTGTCAAATATAATAGCAGATAAGAGCAGATCAACTTAATGGATGATGAGCATTTAAAAATGAGGCAGCATGGCACCAAATTCAAAGTGTTCAAGAAATCTGTCTGCTTTAGGATACAGATGGAAAAGGATGCTTGTTGCCCTAGGGGGAGGGTGCTGAACTGGGGGAAGGCTGACTACAGTCAGATTTGGCAGGAACTTATGGAAACTGATTGGGAACAGTTGTTTGAGGGTAAGTCCACGCTAGGCATGTGGGACTCTTTCAAGAGAAAATGTTGCAAGAAAGATATGTGTTGGCTCAGAGGAAAGATGGGAAAGGTAGGATTAGAGAGCCGTGGATTACTAGGGATATTGAGGATTTGATTAGGAAGAAAAGAGAGGCGTATGTTAGGTCAAAGCAGCTGGGAACAGAGAGAGCGTTGGAGGAATATAAAGAGAGTAGGAGGGAGCTCAAACAGGGGGTTAGAAGGGCAAAAAGGGGGCATGAAATGGTTTTGGCAGATAGCCTTAAGGAAAATCCAAAGGCTTTTTACTCCTATGTTAGGAATAAAAGGATGGTTAGAGGAAAAATCAAACCTCTTAGGGATAGGGGAAGGGAACTGTGCTTAGAGCCCGAGGGAATGGGAGATCCTGAATGAATACTTTGCTTCAGTATTCACGAAGGAGAGGGGCTTGTTGACCGGTCCTGTCTCTGAGGGAGCTATAGACCAGTTGAGGGAAATATCCATACCGATGAAGGAAGTGTTAGAACTTCTAGGTAGCATTAAAACTGATAAATCTCCGGGGCCTGATGGCATTTATCCCACGCTGCTTAGGGAGGTGCGAGGTGAAATTGTTGGGCCTCTGAAGCAAATCATTGTCTCTTCTTTGGACACAGGTGAGGTCCCAGAGGACTGGAGAATAGCTATTGTTGTACCGTTGTTTAAAAAGGGTAGTAGGGATAACCCTGGAAATTATAGGCTGGTGAGTTTGACATCAGTGGTAGGGAAGCTGTTGGAGGGGATTCTTAGGATGTATAGGCACTTAGAGCGTTGCGATCTGATTAGGGATACGCAGCATGGCTTTGTTAAGGAGGGGTCATCCCTTACAAATCTGGTAGAATTTTTTGAGGAGGTGACAAAAATGGTCGATGAAGGGCAAACCGTTGATGTCATCTATATGGATTTCAGTAAGGCATTTGACAAAGTCCCTCATGGGAGGTTAGTTGAAAAGGTCAAGGTTAATGGGATACAAGGACAGATAACTAGATGGATAAGTAACTGGCTTGGTAATAGTGGAATAGTGTTTTTCTAGCTGGAGGGTGGTCACTAGTGGTGTGCCACAGGGCTTGGTACTGGGACCTCTTCTATTTGTAATATATATAAATGACTTGGAAGAGGGAGTAAGTGGAGTGATCAGCAAGTTTGCAGATGATGCAAAGATGGCTGGACTTGCAGATAGTGAGGAGTATTGTCAGGCGATACAGCAGGACATAGGTAGGCTGGTAGCTTGGGCAGACAGATGGCAGATGGAATTCAATCCTGGTAAATGCGAGGTGATGCATTTCAGGAGAAAGAATGGAGGAAGGAGGTATATGATAAAAGGTAGACCTATTAAGGGTATAGAAAAGCAGAGGAACCTGGGGGTGCAGGTGAACAAGTCTCTGAAGGTGGCAGAGCAGGTGGAGAAAGTTGTGAAGACAGCATATAGTATTCTAGCCTTTATAGGAAGGGGTACAAAGTACAAGAGCTGGCCTTTAATGTTACAGTTATACAAAACGTTCGTTAGATCTCATTTGGAATACTGTATCCAGTTCTGGTCGCCTTATTATCGGAAGGACATGGAGACTCTGGAGAGAGTGCAGAGGAGGTTTACCAGGATGCTGCCTGGTATGGAAGGTCTGAGTTACGAGGAGAGGTTAGGCAAATTGGAGCTGTTTTCCTTAGAAAGACGTAGACTTAGAGGAGATCTAATAGAGGCATACAAGATTGAGGGGGATAGACAGAGTAAACAGGGTTAAGCTTTTTCCTAGGATGGACTCAAATAGCACAAAGGGTCACAGGCTTAAGGTGAGGGGGGTAAGGTATAATTTGGATGCTAGAGGAGTTTTTCACACAGAGGGTGATGGGGGTATGGAACGCACTGCCAAGTAAAGTAGTGGAGGCAGGCACTCTGGAGTTATTTAAGAGATACTTAGATGGGCACATGAACAGAATGGGAATGGAGGGGTATAGAAAACTGATTTAAAATAGGGATCATGAGCCTTGGGAGTTCCCTGGGAAGTGTGTAAATTGTCGATGATATTGATGTATTTGTTTTATCCTACAGGTGCTTTGGTCCACCTTGTTGTCTAACAAGGGGCATACACGCGATGGGTCGTGAGAGGGCTGCTCTTGGATTTTTTTCGAGAGTATCCTAGTGCTTCACGTCGTTAGTGTACGCTTGACCTGGACCATTTGATGGGCAACACGACAGCTCAGTGACTATCGCTGTGCTGTGCAGATACATGGATTTGGGCCTGTGTCTGTGGGAGTTTGCGCATTCTGCCTGTGCTTGCCTGGGTTTTCTCCGGGTGCTCCGGTTTCCTCCCACACTCCAAAGATGTGCTCTCAGGCTGATTGGCAGAACAAATTCTCCCTAAATTGTCTCAAATTTGATTTCAATGCATAGATCTATAAACATAGACAGGGACCAGGGGTAGACTTGGGAACGTTGAGGTGGGGGCGCGAGCTTGTTGGACCAAAGGGCCTGTTTCCCGTGCTGTTTTGTTCTTTATTCTTTGTTCTTTATAAATCGAAAATTACAAGAAACTACATGGGTATAAGATAATGAATAGTATTTGTTTAAGATTAAATGTTACAGTTTTCAGAGGGACATAGATAGGTTGCAGAGCTGGGCCGTGAGGTGGCAAATGGAATTCAATACGGATAAGTGTGAGGTGATTCACTTTGGTAGGAATAACAGGCATATGAAATATAGGGCTAATGGAAGGACCCTTAATAGTGTTGTCGAGCAGAGGGATCTTGGGGTACAAGTACATAGCTCTTTGAAAGTTGGCACCCAGGTTGATAAAGTTGTTAAGAAGGCGTACGGTGTGTTAGCTTTTATTGGTAGAGGGATTGAATTTAGGAGCCGTGAGGTTATGTTACAACTCTACAAAACTCTGGTGCGGCCGCACTTGGAGTATTGCGTACAGTTCTGGTCGCCGCATTATAAGAAAGATGTGGAAGCATTGGAAAGGGTGCAGAGGAGGTTTACCAGGATGTTGCCTGGTATGGTGGGAAGGCCTTATGAGGAAAGGCTGAGGGACCTGAGGTTATTTTCATTAGAGAGAAGAAGGTTACGCGGTGACCTAATTGAGGCGTATAAGATGATCAAGGGACTGGATAGGGTGGATAGTGAGAGCCTTTTTCCTCGGATGGTGATGACCAACACGAGGGGACATAACTTTAAATTAAGAGGTGGTAGTTATAGGACGGATGTCAGAGGCAGGTTCTTCACACAGAGGGTGGTGAGGGCGTGGAATGCCCTGTCTGCAGCAGCAGTTGTGGATTCGCCTACTTTGGGGGCATTCAAATGTTCGGTGGATAGGCATATGGATGATATTGGAATAGTTTAGGTTAGAGGGTCCACTGGCCGGCGCAACATCGGGGGCTGAAGGGCCTGTACTGCACTGTAATGTTCTATGTTCTATGTTCTATTGTTTTTGAAATTGTATAAGGCCAAATGCTCCTTCTTTGCTATTGTTTTGTAGGTTACAGTGAAAACAATACTATCAGAGTATGTAAGAGTACACTCACTTTATTTTCCCTTAACTCCCTGGGTATGATTCAAAATTAATTGATATGGCCTCTTATCAAAAATGGCATCTAAACTGAATACTCCAAATTGTGCAACATGTTGATTTTACAATTAGGATTCCTGAAAGTCTTTATCAGAGGCAAATACTCTCCGTGCTGCCAAAGGGTGTCATCAGCAAATTTAAAATACGCAGTCCTTCTAAAGTGGTTCTTCTCCTGCACAACTGTAAAGAACTAAGATCTTTTTAAAATGGCTAATTCCAGGACCCTATACCTTCACTGCTGATTGAATTTTTTTACTAAATTAAGAAAATCAATCACTTTATGAGATTGGTCTTGACTGACAGACTCCCCCACAAACATGAGGGACAGTTCACCCTTGTGAGTTAGAGCACTGGTGAAACATAGATCCTCCATAAGGTACTGGCTGCTTCAACCTTAAGGAATTTCCAATTAATCTGCAGCTCATCATGAGGTCCAAGCCCTATTCTGAGGCACAGCTGGGGCTTCTGAAGGTGACACATGTTCAGAATACCTATTTCAGGCTTGAAAATGGTCTTAACTCTATTTCTGACCCGAAGTCTCCAACTAAAAGAAATCCGGGAATATATCCTTCAAATCTTAAATAACCATAACCCAAAGAGACACATCAATAAGAGGCAACTGGATTACAAAAGCCAAGTAAAAGATTACAAGAAAGGTCAAAGTAGTGGATTCATGTAGGCATTTACATTAATGACTGCTATTCATAGACTTAATGGTTGTAATCATGGGATTTCCCCATGATCTAAGCATTTGTTAATGTAATTAGATGCCTATTCATTGCTTCAAGACTGATTTTAAATCTCTTACATGCATACACTGGAGAGAAGTAGTGGTATAGTGGTAATGTCACTAATCCAGAAGCCAAGGCTAATGCTCTGGGGATCTGGGTTCAAATGCTACCACACCAGCTGGCAAAATTTAAATTCAATTAATCAAAATCTGGAATTAGAAACTAGACTCAGTTATAGTGACCATGAAACCATTGTCAATTGTTGTAAAAATCCATTTGGTTCACTGATGCCTTTCAGAAAAGAAAATCATGTGACTCCAGACCCACAACAATGCATTTGACTCTTAAATTACATTCATTTGTATCAAACTCCTACAAAATGTAAAAGGAATATACTCCCTCCCTAACAGTACTTTGCGTGCAATTCACCACCTTCTCAAGGACAATTAGGGTTGAGACTAGCTAGTGTTGGCCACATCATGTGAATAAATAAACAAAAAAAATTAAAACACTGAGATGCAGCGGGACAGTGCTTTAGATTAACATATTAAACATTTGAATGGTAGGATAATTAGTATTTTTCACTTCAATTAAAAATTGGGTTAATTGTCATAAGCAATATATTTTACTCAATTCTAAATATTGGTTTAAAGAAGGTTAACTCAATGTTAGAGCTTACTCCTGGATGTAAATTAGTATTGCCCATGGTTCCCTTTTTCTGTCAAAGAGCTGATATATCTGCCCTGTCAAATATTGCACAAACAATGGTTTATGTCAAACTGTTCACCCCACAGGCTACACCAATCTGCCAGCAACATGTCATCTTCAAATGTGTGTGAGTTAGCAGATATAGTAAAAAAGTACAAACAAATTTTAACTTCTCTATAGAATTGAGAAACACCAGGCGGGTTCCGATTTATTTCTGCACCATTAAGTTAATTCTATATCATACTAAAGTGTGTTAGCTATAATAAATCACTTGTGAATTGTTAGACCAGCAAAATTGGGTCTTTTAAGAGTTCTCCTTTAAGTTAAACTCTTCTCAGATTATAGGCTTATATGAACTATGGAAACAAAATCATTATTTTGTAGTTGGAATAGTAATATTCAACTAATTTAATAATTTATTAATTATTGATAGCTCTTTTTATCATCTATTGTTAGTATTTTCCCTTTTTTTTGCTCATAAATGTATTGAACCAGTTACTGGACTGAAATTGGCATTCATCTTCTATTAATTCAGAAATTTCTTTCTCTTTTTTTTAGATTTTTACATATTTCTCCATACGCCTGTGTGTGTATGTTTGTGTGTGTGTATGTGTGTGTGCGCACGTGTGTGTGTGTGTGTGTGTGTGTGTATGTGTGTGTGTGTGTGTGTGTGTGTGTGTGCAAGCATGGGGGTTTGGGTAGAGTGGAGAGCGGGTGTACATTCCTTTCTTATTGTCATTCATGATGAATAGGAATTCAGTCTTCACAGTAGAGAATGGAGTATAAGGATCTGGCTTAGGAAGAGTTAATGTTGGACTGGGTACAGTACCACCCACACTGTTATGTAAAGGAGCCTAGAGGACATCTTGTAACAGAAAGGGACTTGTGTATTAGCAAACATGGAGATTGTATGTATGTATAAAGATGCAAGTTAGTTAACAAACATTTACTGTTAAACTGTACAAGACTCAGAATCTCTTCATGAAACCTGCTGAACTACACACACCCTATGACGTAACAGCAGCTATCGGAATAACCCAGAAACTCAAAACTGGAGATAAAACTTAAAATTTGAACATTGAAAAGAACAGCATTCAGACCTGACAGGAAGCACCAGAAGTGAAGGTACAGAAGGGGATTGCCTGAGGGAAGCTCCAGAGGAAGACTGGAAGTGAAAGGCAGAAATAAAGCTTCACACTAAACCAGAGAATTCTATTGAATTCCATGGAAGTCCTCTTCAATATCCAAGGTGTGCAGAGTCAGAAGACTAAATAGGGATGAGATAAAAGGTTTCACCAGATAAGTTTTAAAAAACCAAGTCCATGGCAGTCAGAATTGCTATTTTATAAAGCATCACAAATAGCTGAATTACCACCTGACCACATTCGCACAGGACTGAGAAAAATAAAGTAGCAAATAATCAACAGTTAAAAGACCCAGTAAAAGCTGGGAATTGATAGTTTCACAGCCCAAAAATACTTCGGAACCTTGAGGTTGTCTAAAAAAAGGTTGATCCAGAGAGTTGCTGTTAAAGTTCTAAACTACAGAATGCCATTATTGCAGAAGCCCACTAAAACCCACAAATACCAGAAACTTCATTGAGAAGAAGAATGCAGCAGCACCATCTTGAATTTTGTAACAGTATATAAAGCTATACACATGTTGACGTTTAAATTATTTTAGACCAAAGATACAATTTATCAGACTAGCTTGAACACATCCAAGGCCCAGATTTGGAGAAAGAGATTTCTTATATTCGTGATTGCTTCAGGTCTAGATAAATAGACAGAAATTGGACAGGTTAATACACTGCTTTATTCAGTTGGTCCAATATCTGATGGTGCAAGCAATCCTCTGCAAGATTTGACAAAACTTTAAAATTATTTGACACATATTTTAATTTGAGAAGTAACAAGATTCTTGAAGTAAGTTTAACAAATGTATCTAACACCCAACCTCCTTTACTAATAAGCTATACAAAGTGACTAAAGACTGTGAATACGGTGACCTGAAATCAGAACTAATCAGGAAAGAACTTTTCCTGGAGTGGTGGACGATATAGTCTCAAACATGCTTCAACATAAGGAGGATTTCACCCTTGAAAAGGTCATTCAGATTATCAGGCAACCTGAAATCCATTTACAGCATAAATCTGTCTTAAAGGCAAAGACAGACCATGGTACAGATCAAATCTTACTGCCCAGCTCATAAAACTGCAGAGGAGCAGGGACACTCTAGGCCAAGGGATGCAATAACTGAACTGATGCAGGGTGGGTAACTATGCCAATGTTGTGGAGCCATGTGACCCTGTAGGCATGACCAATGTCCAGCAGTCTCAGCATAATGTTTTAATTTCAACTGCATAGGACACTTCAGAAAGATATGCAAAGCTAACGAAACCAGACACACAAATCATCTCAAGATGATTCATGAGGTTAACACGCTACACCAAGAGGAAGTACACCCATGTTAACAGGTTTTGGAAGTTGGTCTTCTCAGTTCATGGTCATCTCACAAACTTTAAATTGGACATGGGAGCTGGTATTATGATCCTCTCAGACAGGGATTTGTGGCTGAGAAACCTCTGGCTATGAATGATACATCACTCTATGACACTGGAGGAATCAGTCTTCCAGCATTAGGCATGATTCTGGAATCACAAACATATTTTGGCAAACAAATCTTTGAAGTCATGTACGCCATCTGTGACCAGTCTTCTCTTCTAAGCAGAGGTCCTCCTGTTCCCCTTTCTAAAACAACAGATACCATCAAAGCAGATGTCTTCAGTTATAAGAACTGCAAATTCCTGAGAGCACAAACAGAAAAAACACTCTTGATTGGAACTTCAACTCCAAACTGTCTGCACTTTTGGTTTGTCCATTTTTCTTTGCAGATGCCAGAAGCTCCTTGTTGGCAAGATCAGCTAACCATATGGTTACCATGATGCATTGAGAGGAAGACAGCCAAGAGGTGAACCAGCAACAAGAACAGCCTCAACTTCTGCTCAAACATCTGTTGGCAAGATGCCTCAAGGCACCATGTCATAGAAACCACAACTTCCAGCCAGATCAATAGTTAGCCAGATGATGCTGGGACAGAGAAACAGACATCACTCAACCATAGCACACCTCAGTAAGGCAGGAAAAAAATTAATAAGAACATTGTTGCATATAAAGCTAAAATGCAATATGAGCCTGTTGATAAGGCACCCACACAACAAAGAGAGATATTTTCCATTCCAACATGCATTACGGCAAACCACATATAGGAAGAAAAACACAACAGTCACAAACTGTGAGTTTGTTCTCTCCATGAGAAACAGAAAAATCCCATGAAATTAATAACACTAGATGGGGAGTCAAGAAGGAGTAGTTCAATTCCGAAGAACAAAAAAAGAGAATTAAGATCAATCAACAAAATGCCAAGAATGACTACAGTACCTTTCCATTCATCAAGGCTTACAAACTATAACAGAGAATATTAATTCCCCAGCCGTTGTAAGAACAAGAGCTGAAAGAATTATAAAGCATCCAGATAGACTGAAGCTGTAAACACAGAGACTTGAAGAGGGATGGTTAGAAAAGATACAATAGAAATAATGTAAATATGTTGGATTAACAGAATGCATTGTAAATATGTTGCATAAAGATTTGGGGTAGAGATGTACTATAAAGGTCTGACATAGAAAAGGTTAAAGTTTTACTGGGTACAGTGCTACCCATTAGTGTAATGTAAAGAAACACATGATCCAAGTCTAGAAGACAGTCTTATACTGGACAGAGACATGTGTTGAGGAAAGCACGGAGACAGATCCTAGCTTAGGCTGTCCACTAAATGCTTACTGCTAAACTATACAAGATTCAGAACCTCTTGATTAGGCATCCCAAGCTACACTAAACATCTTACAAGAGGGAAAAAGGAGAATATACCTGATATTTTTGGAAAATGAATAATGAATTGTGGATTGAAATTCACTCCGATTAATTAAACAAAAATAACATAGTTGAGAAAAAGTAATGTCTACAAATCCTTCAGACTCCAAGGATTTCCACCCCTGGGGTTTAAAGAAAGTAAGTGATGAAATTGCAAATTCCTTAGCCTATAATCTTCCAAAATTCTCTTGATTCAGGATTTTTAGCAAATGTAGCCCCATTATTTAAGAATGGTGAGAGAAAAACCAAGAACTTTCTGTTGTCAGAGGATTATTAGAATCTATAGTTAAGGAGAGTGACTTGAGAAATTTCAGCTGCTTAGAGAGAGCCAATGTGAATTTGTAATAGGTAGGTCATGCCTAGCAAAACCAATTACATTTTTGGGTAATTACTATTGTAGTAATTAGAGAACTATTTGTGAAAGTAATTTACATGGGCTTGAGAAGTTTCTACAATGCAGGCTAGTAGATAAAATTAAATGTTATGGAATTGAAGGCAAATGATTTATCTGGTTAGGAAATTGGTTGATCAGTAGAAGATAGAGAGCAGGGACAACTGATGGTCACTTAAGGGCATCTTCCTGCATTGCTGCAGTATTTACCATGGTGGGTGGAGATTAGTGTCAAATGTGAAGTAAGGCAATTTACTTGCTTGTAATAGGCAGCGATTAGAGGTACCTCCTTTATGGGCCCCTTGATCCAATTGTCCACCGCCCAAAGGAATTATCTCCAATTCCACATTTCCCATTATTCTGACCTGTCCAGAATCACAGAAACTTCAAAGCACAGGAGGCCATTCTGCCCATCCAGTTTACATCTGTTCTCTAAAAGAGTCAGTCCTATTCTGCTCTCCTGCCCCTCATGCTTCCCCTCCCCTCGGGCCTGCCAGTCTGGCTCTGGTGATGCCCTCACCCCTTACCTTCGTCTTAGGCCGCAATGACAGCTGCTGATAGGGATTGGATGTAGTCCCATCAATGGCCATTGTTAGGGTGGCACTGCTAAGACCAGAAAGCCACCGGCCATTTGATTGGCCAGCCGTTCATAGAGGGTATGCTTCCTCCCACTTGGAGGTAGAAGTCCCACATTAAGCCCAGTAAATAGTCTGCCAGCTCCTAAAAGGCTGCGATTCAAACAGGCAGAGCAAGGATAGGCATGTTCCAATATTTACACTGGAGGTATTAGGGAATGGGGGAGGAAGGACTTCAGTCCAGTACAAAATGACAACCAAAGATCTGTGCTGCAGCATTAAATGATTCATTATGTTTTATCAGTAACATAAATAATACGAGTGAGAGCCATAATTTAAGTTCGGCATCGACTCAAAAACTGAAGGTAAAGTTGCCATTAGTCCCAGATGATCATAGGCTGCTGGTCCTTTTGAGTGGCAGAGTGGATGATTTAACTTGAGGATCCCTTCACGTCAGGTGAGGGACAAGACTGAGAAGGTGGGACCTTTATGAATAACCTCAGCGGGTAACAGGAATTGAAGCCTTGCTGTTGCTTTGCATCACTAGCCAGTCACCCAACGAACTAAGCTAAATCAACCCTCACTCAAAAATTGTTGTCATAATCAATAGCAAGGCGAGTTTTTAGGATTTTAAAAGAAATTGTTAAGGTGGATAGAAAGAAATGTTTTCCACTGGTGGAAGATTCTACATCAAGGGAACACAACCTTAAGATCAGAGGCAAGCCAGTAAGGAGAAAGATTAAGAAACATTTCATCACACAAAGGGTGGTTGATAAGTGAAACTCTTTCACACAAAAGCAAGTGATACTAGATCATTTTAAAAAAATAATCAAAATTGCCGGCCAAGTGTATAAAAGGGTATTTTATTCTTTGTAGTTAAATGATAATTAAACAATGTACGATCAGCTCTTATCAGATCCAGGCAGATCTAATTAATATCAAATAAAGAGAGACAGTAACGTTAAAGGGTTCTTAACTTTCATTAAATTAAAATCTAAGACATATCAATAATATGAGCTAAGTAAAACATCTAAGTTAACCTATCTATGAAATAAGCTGACAATAGCAGAACAGAAGGAGGTAGTGAGTGTTTATTTAAATACTACATTTATTTTTAAGTTAATCAATATTCTAAAAAATAGAGAAACGTCAGGGTATTTCAATTCCTTAGAATATGGAATTGTTCTGTTCCAATTGGAACTCCAGGATGTTTCGTTTCCTGGACAACCATCTGTAGGGGAAATATCATCTACTGAACCATCTTGAACCCTGGGCTTTGGAGCTTCAGAAGCAGCTAGTAGCATGAGGCTGAGGGCTATGTGGATATCATACTTCTGGAGGTGCTCACCCCACAACACAAGCAGACAGCAAAAGAGTTAAAGCCAGACACTCAAGGAGG
The DNA here is from genome assembly GCA_024679065.1 of Sphyrna mokarran. NCBI lineage: Eukaryota > Metazoa > Chordata > Chondrichthyes > Carcharhiniformes > Carcharhinidae > Sphyrna > Sphyrna mokarran. Next base: position 49,203,065 of record JAGIQG010000008.1, read on the forward strand.
ACCAGGAAGATAATAGAGTGCATTTTGCTCATCCAATATTCAGTTCTGGGCAGATTTTAATTCAATTACAAATGTAGGTGTTGCTGGGTCAGCCAGCATATATTGCCTATTCCTAATTGTCCTTGAGAAAGTGGTGGTGAGCTGTCTTTTTCAACAAGTGCAGCCCATGTGGTACAGGCACACCCACAGTACTGTCAGAGAGGGGATTCCAAGATTTTGGCCCAGTGACAGTGAAGAAATGGCAATGTGTAGGATGGTGAGTGGCTTGAAGGGAACTTCCAGGTGGTGGTGTTCCCACGTCTTTGTTGCCTTTGTCCTTCTATATTGTTGCAGTCATAGGTTTGGAAGGTGCTATCTAAGGAGCCTTGGTGAGCTCCTACAGTACTTCTTGTAGGTCATACACATTGCTGTTGCTGTTCAATGGTGAAGTAGGGATTGAATGCTTCTGGAAGGGATGCCAATCAAATGGAAAGCTTTGTCTTGGATGGTTTTGAGTTTTGAGTGTTGTTGGAGCTGCACAACCCAGGCAATTGGAGACTCTGATGGAATACTCTCCAATTGCCTGGATGAGTGCAGCTCAAACAATGCTCACCCAGGCAATAGGAAAATATTCCATCACACTCCTGACTTGTGGCTTGTAGATGGTGGACAAGCTTTGGAGAGTCAGGAGGTGAGCTACTAACTGCAGGATCTCTAGCTCTTACAGCCAAGTATTTATCTGGTTAATCTAGCCGAGTTTCTGGTCAATGATAACCCCCAGGATATTGATAGTGGGGGATTTAGCAACAATAATGCCATCAACTGTCATGGGAGTGAAATTTAGTGTGGTATCACGGCAGAGTGTGATACGTGATGGTTAAGCATTGATTCAAGACCCCGGAACGGCAGTAATCTGTGAGTCTGAGAGCACAGAGTGACAGCTGAATGTGATTCCAAAATCATATTCTGCAGTGATAGAGTCCAAACTTGCGTTGCAGTGGTGGGAGAGCGGTGGTAGACCCCGACAGTTGACCCTCGCATTGACCCTCGGGAGTCTTTATTATATATAATTCACTTCGAATGAATAATTTAATTACTTTTCACCAAGTAATTGTAGAGCCTCATAATTATCACATGACAATGGGGTAAATTGGGACTGAAGTCACCCACTCCTGAAATCAAAGGAGAGAAGCTACTATATAAAATAATCTCTGCAACAACAGTAAGTAAGTAAAAACACTTTTGGGAAAAAAATGATCCTTTTGACCCAGAGATAGAATACTGGATTCAGTTTATTGAAAGGCTCCACAATGAGAGATGAGCCATGCCTATTAACAATTGGAATTGGATGAGAAATCAAGGAAATTTGTAAAAATGAACCTCTAGAAGGATTATTTCAATACATGTGTTTCAATTCACCATGTCACTATTATTGCAAGATGTACCCAAATTAGTGGTATACTTGTATGATGCTTTAATCACAGGAGTTACCCCACAAAAACAGTTGGCAAATCTTGAAGAGGCATTTAAGAGATTCAAAGAGGAAAAGATGCAATTTACAAGAGAGAAGTATACCATCCAGGCCCACAAAATCACTTATCTTGGATTTAAAGTCATTGCCAAGGGGCTACACTCACTTAAAGAAAAAGTAAAAGTGATAAAGGAAGCACCAGCACTTAGAAACATATCAGAACTAAAATCTTTCTTGAGCATGGTTGATTATTATGGCCAGTTCATACCAAATCTATCAACATTTTTGACACAATTATGTCTACTTTTTAAAAATGTCAACATTCGTATTGGAATGAATCACAAAAAGAAGCTTTTAAGAAAGTTAAATTTGTTTCACAACCTTCAGATTAGCCAATGCATTTCAACTCAAAAGAAGAGATAATCCTAATGTGATTCTTTGCCAGTTGGCATAGGGATAAATGAATCAATTATGAAAAGAATCAATGCGGCCAAGTTTAAGAATGCAAGCATGGTTTCAGCATTGGCTGAAGATTTAGAAATCAAGCTTGCTGACCTACACCTCACAGGCAGTGCTGAGGATAATTGGGAATGCTTCAGGGATGCTGTCCATACATCTGCATTGAAGATGCTCGGGCCCTCTACCTGCAAGCAGCATGACTGGTTTGATGAGAATGTTGAGGAGGTACAGGCTCTACTTGTTGAAAAGCACCATCTTCATCAGGCCTGTCAGAACGACCCATCATCAGCTGCCAAGAAAAATGCTTTTACCAGTGCTGTCAGGCCAGTCCAGAATAAACTGCGTAAAATACAGGATGCCTGGCTGAGTGCCAAGGCAGATGAAATACAGGGATACACTGATAGAAATGACTTGAAACAGTTCTATGAAGCCCTCAACACTCTCTATCAACCTCAATCTCTTGGAAGTTCCCCCCCTCCTGAGTATAGATGGTACAACTCTCATTACAGAGAGGGTTCAGATCCTGCAGAGATAGGCTGAACATTTTGAATGTCCTCAATCAACTGTCATCTATTAACGATGAGGCAATAGACAGGGTTCCCCAGGTTGATATCAACAACGCCATGGATGACCCACTAGTTATAGCCGAAGTCATAAAAGCTGTCAAACAGCTATCCAGGAAAAGCACAGAGATCTACAAAGCTGCTGGTCCTGTACTTATCGAGAAGTTCACCAAGTTCTTCCAGTCCTTTTGGAAGCAATGATCCATTCCTCAGGAACTTAAAGATGCTTCCATCATACACCTCTACAAGAGGAAGGTCAATCAGCAAATATGCGACAACCACCGACGAATCTCACTCCTCTCCATTACAGGAAAAACTCTCGTAAGAGTCCTGCTAAATTATCTGGTCACTCATCAGGAGCTGGGCCTGCTTTCAGAGCCACAATGTGGCTTCCGCAAAGATCATGGGACCATTGCATGATTTTTGCTGCACGCCAACTTCAGGTGAGGTGTCAGGAGCAGTATCACAAGCTCTACAGAACCTTTGTTGATCTAGGGAAAGCCTTTGACACTCTAAGCCCACAAGACCTGTGGAGGATCATATCAAAGTTCAGCTGCCCTCCCAAATTCATTCAGATAGTAAGCCAGTTCCATGATGGCCAGAGTACTGGATGGTGGAGAATCCTCTGAGGCATTCCCAGTCTCTAATGGTGTCAAAGCGGGCTGTGTGCTCGCACCCACACTGTTCAGCATGATGTTTACTGCCGCTGAATGATGCCTTCCAGGAAAGCGTTCTGGAATCAGCCTCAAGTACAGAGTGGATGGGAAGCCCTTCAACCTGAGGAGGCTTCAAGGTATTATCAAAGTGAAAGAGACTGTTCTGAGAGACTTCCTCTTTGCCAATGATTGCACCCTGTATACTGGCTCAAAGCCAGAGATGTAAGTCAGTACGGACAGTAAATTTTCCACGGCATGTGACAATCTTGGACTCACCATCAACATTAAAAAGACCGAAGTCATGCAGCAGCCTGCTCCTCATGCACCGTTCACAGAACCCATAATCACAGTCAAAGGGCAGAAACTACAGGCAGTGGACCAGTTCACTTATCCTGGCAGCACTCTCTCCCAAGCAGTGACTATTGATACAGAAGTTAACTGCAGAATAGCAAAGGCAAATTCTGCTTTCAGCAGACTGTGCTCCACTGTATGGAAATGTCGAGGAATCACCCCAGCAACAAAACTGAAGGTCTACAGCACCATGGTACTCACTACCCTCCTGTATGTCTATGAAACGTGGACTGTGTATCGAAGGCATGCAAGACAGCTCAATCATTTCCACGTGACCTGTCTTCATAGAATATTACGCATAAGATGGCAAGACAAAATACCAGACACTGAAGTTCTCTCTAGAGCAAGTCTACCATCAGTCCACACACTGCTGATGAGAACGCAGACCCGGTGGGCAGGTCGTGTCATTCGTATGACAGACGAGTGCATACCAAAGCAGCTCCTTTTTGGGGAACTCTCTGCTGGAAGACGCTCACATGGAGGGCAGAAGAAACGTTTCACAGACACACTCAAGGCCTCCCTGAAGTCACTTGACAGAGACTCAACCACCTGGAAAATGCTGGCACAAAACCGCCCTACCTGGTGCTCTCTCATCCACAAAGGCTGTCAAGTTTACGAAGCAAAGTGTATTGGTGAACATAACTTAAGCGCAAGCTGCAAAAGTCTACAGCCACCAGCGCAACAACTACTGTGTCTACACAAGTCTGTCCAATATGTGCCAGGACATTCCATGCCCAAATTGGTCTGTTCAGCCATCTTCGAACACGCTGCAACCAGCCTCAAAGTGACTGATGGTATCGAAGTCCTCATCAATGCTGATGGACGAACAACAACAACATAGGGATAGTTTTGTCTCATAGAATCAAAGATGGCATAGAATGGCCTGTTGCTTTTGCATCAAAAACTTTAACTAATGCTGAGAGAAAATGCTCTCAAGTTGAAAAAGAAGGATTAACCATCATTTACAGAATTTAAAAATTCGACAAGTTTATTTATGGGTGTCACTTCGTGTTCATCACCAATCGCAAATTCTATTCATATTATTTCACTCAAAGACAAGCTTATTCCTCTTATTGCATCATTAATGGACTTCTAACAGCTTTCAACTACATGCTCCAGCATAAACTAGATATTCAAATATTGAGTACATATGTTGTAAGCTGCCTTCCACTGCCTTGAATAATATCCATGATATAGAGATGCCGGCGTTGGACTGGGGTAGTAAGAACTCAGTAAGAATTTAGCAACACCAATTTTAAATACAACCAATTTATTTGATAGTAAATCTGCGAGCTTTCAACACTCTTATGCCTTCGTCAGGCAAATGCAGTGTTCTGGTCTGCAATCGCACACATATCAACACAGACAGTCACAGATTGCCAATTAGAATGCGAATCCTGCTATTTAAGTGTTAAAGTGGCTAACAATGTGTGTGAAGGGAATCCTGAGCATTGGTTAGAGAATTGTGTATTTTCTCCAGACAGCACAGTAAGTGAGGTTTTTTGCTAACCCAGGCAAGTTACGGGGGTTACAGATAGTGTGTCATGAAGCCAAGATCCTTATTAAGACCGTCCTCATGTGTGCGGAACTTGGCTATCAGTCTCTGCTCTGCGACTCTGCGCTGTCGTGTGTCACGAAGGCCCCCTTGAAGAACATTTACCCGCAGGTCGGAGGCCGAATGCCCATGACTGCTGAAGTGTTCGCCCACAGGAAGGGAAATGTTTTGCCTGGTGATTGTTGAGCGATGCTCATTCATCCGCTGTCGTAGTGTCTGCATGGTCTCCCCAATGTACCATGCTTCGGGACATCCTTTCTTGCAACGTATTAGGTAGACAACGTTGGCCGAGTTGCAAGAGTATGTACCGTGTATCTGGTGAATGGTTTCCTCACGTTTGATGATGTCGTCCATGTCTATGGTCTGGCATGTCTTGCAGAGGTTGCTGTGGCAGGGTTGTGTGGTATTGTGGTCACTGTTCTCCTGAAGGTTGGGTAGTTTGCTGCGAACAATGATCTGTTTGAGGTTGTGCGATTGTCTGAAAGCAAGAAGTGGGGAGGTGGGGATGGCCCTAGCGAGATGTTCATCGTCATCAATGATATGTTGAAGACTCCAGAGAAAATGTTGTAGTTTCTCTGCTCCAGGGAAGTACTGGACAACAAAGTACAACAATTGAATAATATCGCCACTCCTCAGTATCAGAAGAAATATGTTACCATCAACTTATTGGATACACTGCCGGTATTGTCATTAAGAATTGGAATTGGGTTCAAGGAGATCTAGTCCTGTCCAGAATAGAGTGGGTGGTTTTTCATAGATGGTACTTCAACATGTCAGAGTCTTTCAAACCTTTCCAACTCCACTTGGAACTCCAAGATGAACTGAGCTGTGAGGACGAAATATTACTGTGGAGGTCCAGAACAGTGATTCCTGGCAGCATTGCAAAGGAATTACACAATTCTCACCCATGTCAGGGTAAAATTAAAACTCTGACAAGAAGTTATATTTGATGACCGGGCATTGATAAAGGTATTGAAAATCTAGTAAGGTATTGTGATCAACGTCAATTGCAGCAAATGCTGCCTCCTTCAGTTTTTTCCATCCATGGGAGTGACTTGGCTGACCTTGGTTGCAGTTACACGTACATTTTGCTGCTCCCTTTATGGACATTATGGGCCAGATTTTACCATTCAGAAACTAAGTGGCGGATCCAGGCATAAAACGGATCCGAGCCCGGAATCCTTGTTCAAGCACACCCATACGATTTTTGCCGGCTCCGGTCCGGTCCACGTTGTAGCGAGGCTTAGTACTGCCGGAATGACCGGAGCTCTGAACTGTGCATGTGCAGATCGAGAAAAATCTGAAATAGCGTGCCCGGGCGCGAAAGACAAAAAAACAACAGAGAGCCGGGGAGAAGTGGAGGGGAGTGGGAGCAGGATGAGCCATGATCCGATCCCCCCCGGGAGGCAAGCCCCACTTGGCAGAGCACACCCCAACCTTCCTCAATTGCTGCTCTCCCTCTACCATCCTGCTGAGCTGAATTTGTTGATGTGGAGATGCTGGTGCTGGACTGGGATAAACAGATAAGAAGTCTCACAACACCAGGTTAAAGCCCTGTTGGAGTTTAACCTGGTGTTGTGAGACTTCTTACTGCATTGGTTAGAGAGCCTGCAGCACCTTCCTGGTCTTCCACTGGCGTCTGCTGGAAGAGGGGAGCGTAGGCTGAAATGGATCTCTGGTTGGGGATGAACCAGGCTCAGATAGACCTCTAGCTGGGGGGAGTAATGGTGGAGATTCTCTCAAGTCCATACCCCCTTCCCCCCACACAACCAGAGAGACATCTGAGCTTGTGCCACCCTCCCTCCTCTAGCAGATGCCAGCAGAAGACCAGGAAGGTGTTGCAGACTGTCCAATGAGTGCAGTAAGAAGTCTTATACAACCAGCTTAAACTTCAACAGGACTTTAACCTGGTGTTGCGAGACCTCTTACTATATTTACCCCATTCCAACGCCGGCATTTCCACATGAATGAATGCAGGTCAGCAGGATGGTGGAGATACAGCAGCAATCCAGGTAGGTTGGGTGTGTTCTGCTGAGGTGGTGCCTACCTCCCGAGAGAGATCCGATGGCAGGTGGGGTGGTGGGTGGGGGGGGGGAGTCTGCCTGGGTAGGTCTGCCTCCCAGGGGGTTCGGATTGTGGGGAGTGGAGTTTTGCCGGGTGGTTAGCGGGGGGTCTGCGAAGGGTGTTTGAGAAGGATGGGCTTCGGAGGTTCCTCTGCTGAATAGGAATCTGCTTTGGATTCCTATTTTGTAGGTGGATAAGGGCGCAGATCCAGCATGGATCTGAAGACGGTAAAATGGGATTTGGCGGTGGAGTTGGGCGCACAGTTCATTAAGTCAATTTAACTTCAGACCAGATCTGCGCCTAAGTTGGTGTTGGTAAAGGTGCGATCTGCTCGGTTTCAGGTGCAGATTGCATTATAAGCCCAACGCCCAAATTTACCACGATTTTGCGCCCGTAAATTTGAGCCCTATGTTCCTTAATTGTCATTGACCCTCATTCCAAGTGACTGATATTCATGAAATAAGAACAGCAATGTCATCTGTGATGATCGAAAAACTAAGAAAAATCTTCGCTACATACGGTCTGCTCGAAGTTTTGGTCTCTAATAATGGCACTCTCTTTACAGGAGCAGAGTTTCAGCATTTTGTGAAAAATAATGGAATAAAACATATGTGCACTTTTGTTGGGGATGATCATTGCCTGGCATTTATATGGCAAGAATGCCACTTGCCACTGGTCAGGCCAATCCTGAATGTTATCTAGGCCTTGCTGCATTTGGATATGAATTGCTTTAGTATCTGAGCAGTCACAAACGGTGCTGAGCAGAGTACTGTCATCAGCGAACATCCCCATTTCTAACCTTACAATGGAAAGTCATTGATGAAATGGCTGAAGATGGTTAGGGTTAGGGCACTAGTACACTGAGGAAATCCACAGCAGGTCTATAGGTGGTGGTAGGATCAAGGGTATCACTGAGTGGCTGCAGAGCACTTGGGGACAAGATGGGTGAACAGACAGAAATTGTGGTCCATACCAGAAAAATGACAGAGGTAGAAAGAGGCTTGAAATCCTGAAGGCAAATTTTGGAGAATTAGAAAGAAGACTAGCAAGTAAAGCTCAAATGAAGTAGTCTCCAGATGAGCCTAGTCCCACTTGCTATTGAGTATAGGTTGTTCTAATGGGCAAGAAATCAAACTGGGCATATGGATACATTGGAGACAGATTAGAGAAGGGTGAGAATTCAGGGCTAAGTCAGGGTTAAGTGTTAGAGGAAGTTTGATCTGCTAGGCTAGGGAAAGGGAGCTTCGCAGAAGATGGTTTCAATCTTAAGTGACAAAGAATTTAATGAGCTCTTTGTATTTGTTGTTGGAGGTGAAAGTGAAAGGGACAGTGGAACGGGGTTTAAGAATGTGGATGTAGTAGTGGAAAGCAGCCAGATATTATCTTTCTATTCCCTAATGACTGTGGAATAATGAGCAATTTTGGCAGATGAGACCAGTACCTGACAATGCTTTAAGTGGTCTAGCTAGATTATAAGGCATTATTAAATTAATTTCTATTCAAGATCTACAGTTCATGAACTAAAAAGAAAAATTCCAATTTTCATTACAAAACAGCGATCAAAAATAATGATATTTGCATATCATGAATTGGGTTTGAGTATGCATCATTGCAGAAGTGATAGAATAACTTAGGACATTATTAAATGAACTGTTACAGAGGACAAATTAACATCAATGGTGTAGCCAAAAATTTAAAACACCACTCAGTTTGTATTTGTTAACAACTATTATGCACATACAAAGCAAATGGGCTTTCTGCAATTTTTTTATAAGGATTGGGCATTAAGTGGAACAACACAGAGCCAGAAAATAGTTTACCTTACTCCCTGACAAACCAGAATTTTGTTGCCTTTCTAATGTTTTACTTTACATTAAAAAATGACATTGCAGTCCTCTGTGCTAAATCCAAACACAAACCAATGTTCATCCAGTGTGTTGACACTGTATTAGTGACAATACTGTTGTAGTAATTCATTTCTTTAAATACTTTGATGGCATGTTATGTCTGATCAATGTCTCAACTGCGACATTGTGGAGTGATTACTGATATTCAAAGCCCATATTATGAGTTGCAGCTGAACCATTGCAAGGTTCACAAATGCAGCATTGATATGTAGGTATTTTATGACTCGTTATTTCATCTGGTTTCAAGATAAGTTCAAATAGTAGAGAAAGAAAAACTGTGCATAAGAGGACACAAAATAAATAGCTGATAAGAAGGACAACATAATGTATAAAAATCATTTACCATGAGCAATATCAGGGGATTCACAGAATTGTTTCTGCACAGGAAACCATTGAACCTGCTGCATCTGCACCAGCTCTTCAAATGGCCAATTCATTTAGTGCCATTTTTCCTTTTTCTCTCTGCAGCCATGCACGTTCTTCCATTTTTGATACTAACCTAATTCCCTCTCAAATTGAAGCTACCTCAATCACACTCAGATATTGCATTCTAGATCTGAACCACTCACTGCATGAAAAAGTTTCTCCTCATCATCATTGCTTATTTTGTCAATTATCTTAAAATTCACTTATCCTTGATTCCTCCATGGAATAATTTTTCCTTATCTAATCTGTTGAGACTCCTCATGATTTTGAATACTTCTATCAAATTTCCTCTCAACCTTCTTCTCTCCAAGAGAAACAGTCCCAACTTCTCCAATTTATCTGCATTAATAAAACTCCTCGAACTATTCTTGTGAATCTTTTCTGCACTCTCTAATGCCTTCATGTCTTTTCTGCAGTGGGGTCTCCAACATGGATTCAATACCCTAGTTAAGGCTGAATACTTTAATGAGTTTAACATAATCTCTTTGCTTTTGTCCTTTATGCCTCAAATCCATAAAGCCTAGGATGCTTTATTTGTCACACTTAATCTGCCCTGACACCTTCAATGTCTTACACGTGCATACTCCCAGTTTCCTCTGTTTTTGTACTCCTTTTAGAACTGTTTCCTTTATTTTATATTGTCCCGCTGTAATAAATCGAAGGCGACTCAATGAGATTTCAGAACAAAAAGGCTTTATTGCCAAAAGAACAACTAATCATATATATAAATATAGTCTGACAGAATAATAATGCGACTGCAGACTGCTCCTCCTCCTTGGCACCAGCTACCAATCCTTCCTGACCCGAGATACATGCCTTTGTACTCAGGTAGCTAATCTTCCCACCTCAAACATCATAGGGTCCAGCTCGAACATGTCAACCTTAGAGAACGCCCCCTTAAAGGGGCCATGGTATCTACCACACTCCTTTCTCCCATCCCCAATTCCTGAAGTCACATAAGGAAAAACAAAATATCATTAACATAAGCAACAATTTACAGAAAAACAGGGAAATCCCAATGGCACCTTGTCATAAGTTTAATCAACCTTGCGGCTTCTAAGCTCCTGTAGAATGTTTCAACTCTGAGCTTGGTTAATCTGGAAATAAAAAAATCAGGTCTGGCCGGGGCAAAAGACAAATTCATCTACCCAGGGTCTAGTTCTTCCTAGGTAGCTGCTGCATCTCCAGTTACAGAAACTACTGCATGTTCCAGTTTCACATTTAAACCTGGATCCCCACTCCCAATACAGGTGGATCTCCATGTATTGCTGGAGTCACCTGTTAATCCCTTGTATCAGGCACTACTCACCTCCTCAGGTGCTCGAAGTATTTGTTGATGTGACAACTTTGCATCACCATAAAAAGGTGACCAGCCCTCTCCTTTCCATGATCTTATTAGCCACTCACGCCAGCCTTGTTGCAAAATTTCTGACCATGACTAAATCCGCATCTTGGAAAACTCTGTGGTTATTCCTTGAGTTGTGGTTTTCTTTCTGAGAATTGTGCCTAGCCTCCACCCATCCCACCAAATCTGGAAATACCATGTCCAAACATGTTCTTAAACAGTGTCCCATTAGCAGCTGACCTTCTTGTTTACATTTGATGAATTGTTGCAAGACAACAAAAAGCTGATGATACATAAAGGTAAAAGCTTATTTACTTGTTTCTTCATTTGCACAGCAGGTTCTGCTAACCCGTTTCATACTGGGTGGTAAGTTGTTGACCCAACATGTTGAATGAGAATGCCCTATTAGTTTGGTTTTTAAACATTATTTGCACAATGATCCAGAGGGTATTTCCAGCTAGCAACACCAGCTGTAAAATGTTGTAACGGAAATACTTAGTCAGTCCAAATTTCACCAGTGTCATTTCTTTCCTTTCAATTCTGGGGTCAGCAACTTCAATAACAAAACCTCTAGAGAAACATAGTATGGCTCACCGCAATTTTGACATTTGATTGCTACAGTGCACGCTCCGAAAATTGCCGGGAATCTTGCCAGTACAATGGCAGTGAATGCTAACAGTTTCACCATCATTATCACAGCACAATCCAGACCAATATCTCTTTATGTGGCTCTTTGTCAAATTTGATTTGATGATGATACTGTGCACTTTAAGGTGTACCTTATAAGAGGAATGAATGATAGAGAGGAGGAGAAAATTAGGGAGTGATTCTGGAGCTTAGAGTCTGAGCAGTTCAGCAGTTCCCAGTGGTGTGCAATTAAAATGAGGGATATTCAAGGGAACAGAATTAGTTGAGCGTAGATACTGCTGGATTTCACAACAGAATGACTTTATAGAGATAGAGAGAAGTGAGGTCACGAAGGCATTTGTAAAGCATAATGCAAATTTTTAAAAATCAAGGCTGGATAATACATTGTCCTTCAGTCCAGTATCAATCTTGACTTTTAATGTTAATTATGCTGAGCAATGAAGATCTCACTCCTTGCTGTGATGTTGTCAATACTGTTGAGTGTTATTGGAGGCCTATAGCATCACTGTTGCAGTTGAATTTCAATTCATTCACCTTAATGATGCTCCTATCCCTGGAAGATGGAACAACTGCCACACTGCTGATGGCAGATAAGAGCTGCTGTGGTTAGGATTTACAGCATTTAGCAAAATGGTTCCATTTCCTGCATTTGGTGCATCTTTCACTACGTGCAAAATAAGCTGTTCTGTTCAGTGAGTGCTGAGGCTGCAGTTGGAATAGGGCACCCTGTCCTGCAAATACTTTGGTTTCCTGCCTAAAATCGCTGTTTCGTTTCTCAGATTATTTGTTTAACATACAGATGTTGATGCTTATTTGTAATGTTAAGTCTTTTTTTTCCAGCAACTGCTTTGGGACTATATCACTATCTATTTCACAAACTACTCAATCCTTGATTCGGTCTTCAGTGAGAGTTCTGAATGCACATTTCTTTGGTAATATTTTTAGGGTGGCCATGTAAGATTGTACTGACTAATTTGCTCTTTGGTTGAAGATGCTTGTCTGTCAAGGATTAGCTTTTTAACCAGGAGACAAATGTTCTCAAACTATTTCAAGATTATCTTAGGTTCTTCTTTTTCTCCCTGTCTGGAAAACAAATGACTCAAATTTTTTGACAGTCTTTGGGTCCACAAGGTTTAACAGGGTATAAGCCTAAACTTTCTTTGACTTGTCAGAGACAGTAAATTTGCCACTCCTTCTGGAACTTTTCAAAACAAGCTGCATATTTTCATCAAAGTCAAAAGTGTCGATAAGTCTTTCTGCCAAACTGCCAACTTCTGATGCCATGTAGAATGTTATGGTTCCTTAAGTCACTGACATTAAGGACTTCCAACAAAAGTAGTTTATTCCCAAGCTCAACAGCTATATGCAACACTTGTGTTCTGTCCGAGATCCTGAAGATAACTCCCATGCTCCTGCCATATGATCACTTATGTAACCACATCAACACGTTTTCACATGACCATTCAGCTACAATCACCATTCAAGAAAGTTCTAAAAATATTTCTAGTTTGCCTGATGGCAGACAAGATGAAGCGATGGGCAGAAATATGGCTGATTGAGTTCAATCTAGAGAAATGTGAAATAATTCCCTTGGAGAGGACATAGAACATAGAACATAGAACATTACAGCACAGAACAGGCCCTTCGGCCTTCGATGTTGCGCCGACCAATATAAAAAGCAATGCCCCTCCAAACTAAACCATTCCCTTCTCTTCCATATACTTATCAACTAACCTCTTAAACGCCACCAAACTTGGCGCATCTACAACTGCTGCAGGCAGGGCATTCCACTCCCGAACCACCCTTTGGGTAAAGAACCTACCTCTGATATCCGTCCTATAACTATCACCCCTTAATTTAAAGCTGTGTCCCCTCGTGCTAGCTTTCTCCATCCTAGGAAAAAGGCTATCACTGTCCACCCTATCTAAACCTCTAATCATCTTATATGTTTCGATTAGGTCCCCTCTTAGCCACCTCCTTTCTAACGAAAACAACCTCAAATCCCTCAGCCTCTCTTCATAAGACCTGCCCTCCATACGAATATGGAAAGACAATATTTCGTAAATGGCATCATGTTAAAAGTGTGGATCAGCAGGGAAACTTTTGCAGTTGGTTTTGACAGCATGGATGGCATTGCGTTGTGCTTGGATGATGATCCGACATGTCTTGCAGAGGATGCTGTTGCAGGGTTGTGTGGTGTTGTGGTCACTAATCTCCTGAAGGCTGGGCCTTCAGTTTGCTGAGAACAAGCCCTCCGTATACACAGGATCTGCTCAGATGAGGAGGATCATGACAAACACTTCCAGATGTTGAAAGATGCCCTCGTAAGAATAGGATACGGTGCTTGACTCATCGATCGACAGTTCCAATGCACCACAGCGAAAAACCGCACCGACCTCCTCGGAAGACAAACATGGGATACGGTGGACTAATTATCTTTCATCATCCAGTACTTCCCCGGAGCAGAGAAGCTACGATATCTTCTCCAGATCTTCAACAAATCATTGATGAAGACGACCATCTCGCCAGGGCCATCCCCATACCTCCACTTCTTGCCTTCAGACAACCGCATAACCTCAAACAGACCACTGTTCGCAGCAAACTACCAGCCTTCAGGAGAACAGTGACCACAATACCTTACAACCCTGCCACAGCAACCTCTGCAAGATATGCCAGATCATTGATATGGGTGACATTATCACATGTGAGAATACCATCTACCAGGTACACGGTACATACTCTTGCAATTCGGCCAACAATGTCTCCCTTATAGGCTGCAGGAAAGGATGTCCCGTATGTTGGGGAGACCGTGCAGATGCTATGACAATGGATGAATGAACATCGCTCGACAATCACCAGGCAAGATTGTTCCTTTCCTGTTGCCAAACACTTCAGTAGTCACTGGCATACGGCCTCTGACCTTCGGGTAAGCATTATCCAAGACAGCCTTCACGACACTTGACAGCACAGAGCTGCTGAGCAAAGACTGATAGCCAAGTTCCACACACATGAGGACGGTCTTAACAGGGATCTTGAGTTCATGTCGCACTATCGTAACCCCCATGATTTGTCTGGATTTGCTAAACCTCTCTTACCGTACTGTCTGAAGACAATACACATCTCTTTAATCTGTACTCAATGCTCTTTCCACTCACATTGTTGGCATCTTTAAGACTTGAATAGTAGCTTAGGTGTAAAGACTCGCATTCTAATCACTAATACGTAAATTGTCTGTGCCGTTATATGCTCTGTCTGAGGCCAGAACTCTCCATTCAACTGACGAATGGGCAAACCCCGAAAGCTTATGAGTTTACCATCAAATAGATTGGTTGGACTTAAACCTGGTGAAGTCAGACTTCTTACTTTGGTTTATACACAGATGAATTCAATACAAAACCAGTGGTATCATGCTAGAGCATTATAAATGACTGGCTAGGTCTCAGCTGGAGTGTTGTGATCTATTCTGAGCACTGCACTTCAGAAAACTTGTGAAGCCTTTAGAAAAGGCACAGTGAAGATTTATCAGAATACTAGCAGGAATCAAGGATTTCAGTTATACGAAGAGGTTGAAAAAAATTAGGACCTTTTTCCTCATAACTGAGAAAATTAAGGGATTACCTAATGGAGGTTATGGGGCATAATATTGGCAAAAACACTCCGCTGTTAGTGGGTCAAAAAGCTGAGATCATAGATTCAAAATCATTGGCAAAATAAGGGACTATGAGAAGAATTTACTTCACTCAGAGTTGTCAGTATCTGGAATGCTCACTGCAAAGTTGGTGAAAACTGATTCCATATATAATTTTGAAAGGAAATTTGACAGGCACACAACAATGGGAAATGTTTAAGGATATAGGCTCAAAAAGAGGTTGTGGGACTGAGCACAACTGTTCTGTCAGAGAGCTGGTACAGACATGTGGTGGAATTTAATAACCTCCTTGTAGGCCCTTCCCACCAAGAGCTGCTGGCCTCTTCACTGTCAGCAATGGCTGCTGCCAATAATGCTCTAGAGATTGACTCAGGACCCCTTGATTCAGGTGAAAAAAATAGTGAAAGTAAGTTGCAGGAGTCTGAGCAGGGTAGGGGGGAGGGGGTTGGGTAGGATGTAGCTGGAAGCAGGGGCAGGGAATGGTTTTCAAATGGGCCTGTCTTCCCAATGCTGAATCCCTCGATTCACAGAGTGCCTGACAATAAGGGGATGCACGTCGCCCCTACGTCCCCAGCCCACTCCAGTATCTGCTGGCA
The DNA here is from genome assembly GCA_024679065.1 of Sphyrna mokarran. Taxonomy (NCBI): domain Eukaryota; kingdom Metazoa; phylum Chordata; class Chondrichthyes; order Carcharhiniformes; family Carcharhinidae; genus Sphyrna; species Sphyrna mokarran. The sequence continues at coordinate 49,218,734 of JAGIQG010000008.1, forward strand.
AGCCCAGTAGGGTGTGCAGGGCAGCCTTTCAGATATACGGGAAAGCAATGCTACTCCCATTTGGTCCCTTATCCACCAAATTCCAGCAGGTTCAGGATAACTGGTGTCAATTGGCTCACTAGCAAGCCTAACTGATATTGCATTATCAGCAGTTGAGTTTCCCACATGCTCTTTCCAGTCTCTGATTTAATCACAGGAGGTTTTTTCTGTAACTGGAAGACTGACATATGGTGCAGAATTCTCCCCAAAAATGACTAAGGGCCCAATTCTCCTGTTTTGAGACTAAGTTCTCCCACTAGAGGGGAAGTGAGAGTGATTCACACTTCTGCTGGAAGCAGTATCCACAAGCTGCCCTGCCTATTTAAATGCGCTAGCCGGCCCCCACATGAAACACGTAACTTCTCCGACTCCAGCAGCACTGATTTTCTGGAGTTGGGAATCACCTCAATGAGCAACAAGTAGGAGCAGCTTAATAGCACTCCCTGCACACCCAACAGTCACTTAACCAAGGAAGATGGTAGGAGGCAGGCCAGATTCGTGCTTCCTGGATGCAGACATTGACTGGATGTAAGATGCCATTGAGGAGAGGAGGGCCACCCTGTTTTTCTAGGTGGCCAGGAGACTACCTGCTAACTTGGTGGTAGAAGCTGGGAGGCAATGGCTAAAGCTGTCAGCAGCTGCAGTTTGACCCGGAAGACAGCTGTTCAGTACAGAAAAAGAATTAAGGCCCAACCCCCATCCCCATCCCTTAGAACTGCAAGAGTGAGACTCACTTGTCCTCCCCTCTCATCATTTCCAACACAAATTCAGCCATGTTACCATCATCATTTCCAGGCTTCAACTAGAAAGCCTACCAGCACCTACCTCAGAATCTCCTATTCACCCTCCATGCCCCAGTGATCCCAATCAGTCTCACCCCACTCCACCCCCCCCACACCCCCCAACCACCCCCCCCCACCCCCCCCACCCCACCCCACCATCCCCCACACCCACCCCCACCCCCCGATGCCTATCATGATCTCTCATAGGTTTGCCCCAGATCCCACACAAGGCACTGATATTAATCTTCTTTTTCTTTCCCCAGAGGATGAGACAGCACAAAACAGAAGGGAGTGAGGGACGACAGGCAGGGGCATGTTTGCACTGAGGGTCCTTAAACCCTCTGAGGAAAAGGCCCTGGAAATCACAGGTTGAGACGGGGGCGAGGAGAGTCCAGGAGCTGTCAGCAGCCAATTATGAAATCAGGATGCCCAAGCAAGTGAGAATCCAAAGCACATTCACTCATATCTCGAGTGAGTTCAATATTCTCCACAGGGTCTCCTTCGAAGTTCCCCCAAGTTTGCCAGGATATAGGCATCATGCATGCTCCCAGGATAACATGCACAGACATGCATGACCTTCAGCTGGTGGTCACATAGTTGTATATTTAGAGAGTGTATGTTTATGGAGTGTAACCCCTTCTTGTTGATGTATTGCCTTCCCTGTTGAGATAGTACTCATAGGGTGATATATGTGCCATCAATTATGCCCAGGAGCGGTGGGTAGAAAGATACCAATCTTTCTACCAAGGTTTGGCACCCGGGCAGAAATCACTCAACCACAATTCTACAGCATCACTCTGCTTTAATGTGTTCTGTGACAGGCATACAGTGGTCAGATAATTGCGTCCATGATCTTCCTGCAACTAAGTAGCTCAGCCACTTGGGGAATTCTTGCCAAAAAATGGCAGTATTCTTTCTCTTCAGAAAATTGGTGTGGTTCTCTCCAGATCTTATGACACTCTATCTAAAATCAAGGTGGCAGGTTTCATGTTGCCATGCAAGGGGCTGGGCCTCAACACATCAGCAAAGCCTGGCTGCACTGAGATTGGGACACTTTCTTTGAAAGGTGCCCTTTTAAAGAGCAGGAATTAACCTCCCCTCCCAGCCCACCAGAGGTCTCAGGAGTCGGCACTTCTCTCCCCCCACAACTTCGCCCTAAACATCAGCTGGCCCCTTCTCCCATTAAAAATTAAAAGATGGAATGTGCTATCCGGTCCTTCGAGCCTGCTCCCCCATTCATTCAGTATCTTGATTCCCCCTTCCCTCTATATACCTTGATCTCTTTAGCCTGAAGGGTTGTGTCTAATTTCTTCTTGAAATCAGACAATGTTTTGGTCACAACTACATTCTGTGATAGTTCATTCCACACATTCACCACCTCCTGGGTGAAGAAATTTATCCTTGCCTCAGTTCTAAATGGTAAACTATGACCCCCTAGTTCTGGTTTCCCCCACCACTGGGAATATTCTTTCTGAATCTACCCTGTCTAGCCATGTTAGAATTTTATAAGTTTCTATGAGGTCCCCTCTCATTCTCCTAAATTTAAGTGAATATAATCCTAACCAACTTAGTGTCTCCTCATATGACAGACCTACCATCTTAGGAAACAGCCTGGTAAACTTTTGTTGTACTTCCTCTAAGGCAAGGACATCCTTCCTCAGATAAAGACCCCAAAGCTGCACGCAATACTCTAGGTGTGGCCCCACCAATTCTCTTTACAATTGCAGCAAAACCTCCCTATCCCTATACTCAAATCCTCTCGCTATGACATATCACTTGCCTTCTTTTAAACTTATTGTACCTGCATGCTTACTTTCAGTAACTGATGCACGAAGACTCCACAATCTCTTTGAGTATCCAATTTATACTCTCTCAATTTATACTCATTCAAGGAATAATCTGTCTTCCTGTTATTGCTACTAAAGTAGATAAGCTCACATTTATCCACATTATACTGCATCAGCCAAGCACATGCTCACACATGTCCAAATCACTCTGAAGCATCTCTGCATCATCCTTACACTCAGCCTCTCCATCCAACTTTGTATCATCTGCAAATTTGGAGATAATACATTTAGTAAATCATTACTATATAATGAGAACAGTTGGGGTCCTAACATAGATCCCAGCGGAACCCACTGCCAATCAGGAAAAGACTCAGATATGCCAACTCTGCTTCCCATCTGCTAATCAGCTTTCTATTCATCTCAACACATCATCTGCAATCCTATGTTCTTAAACTTTACATACTTTTATGTGAGATCTTGTTGAAAGCCTTCTGAAATTCTAAATAAACCACATCCCCTGGTTCTCCTTGGTCAACTCTACTAGTTACATCCTTAAAGAATTCCAGCAGATTCATCAAACACGATTTCCCCTATTAAATCCGTGCTGACTTTGTCTGATTAAACCACTGCCTTCCAAATGCTGAGTTACGAAATCCTCGATAATAGGCTCTAGCAACTTCCCCAGTACCAACATTAGGCTCACTGGTCTATAGTATACTGCCCACTAATGACATGTCAAATGCATTAAAATGAGCTTTCTGCAGTCCCGCGGTGTGTTTCATGTCAAGGGGCTGGTAAGATAACAACTTGGAAACTCAACGGCATGAATCATGTTCTCTGGATTTCGAGTGAGAGCTGCCATTGCCACAGAATGTGGGCTCAAAATCACCCCACTAATTTCCCAACCTCAAAGGGCTGGATTAAGTTAAATAACCACCCAGCCGCAAGTTTCTATGATTCAATGATGATGATGTAACCAGAATTAGCTCCATGTAGACTTCACGTGATATTTTATAGCAGCATTCAAATCTGGATCAACAAACTCCAGTTCACAGTTAGTAGATTATCTTTAACACTAATCTCTGACTTCTCTACTTGGCGCTTTGAGGGGTCATATTTTACCTCAATATTATGTACACAGCAAGTGAAACCATTACTGTTGCATTATTGCAATCCACATTTCTCAAAGGCTAGGAACACAGGGTGTGCCGATAGTTTAGACCTTCAGTTGAATGGATAGATTAGATAATAATAACTAAAAGAGCACAGAGTTCTTGTGGTGTCCAGATTTCTAAGTGTGATGTTGTTCCCATATGCAGAATCTATTTTTGTAAGAACTTAATCAATATTATTTTAGCTTTCACTCAGAAACTGTCTTATTTGTGGTAGAAACAGTCTGAAACAAAGGGCAAAAATGGAATGGTAAAGAGCTAACATAGTATTCAGAAAGATGATAGTCCTTCACTGTAATATTTTTGGAATGGATAGTCTTTACAACTGTATGTTGTTTATGTCATTCCCTACCCTCATTAGAGGAGTAACTATATAAAAGCACACTCTTAGCATATTCAAAGTAGTATATGCTTTATATTTTACCAAATACACTGAAAATTAAAAGGAAAATATACCAATCCCAATAAATATAAATAATATATAGGGTAAAAAATGTCCTGAGCACATAGTGCTTTGTGTCTAAAGGTAATTTTGCTGCAATTTCCCAAACACAATTGAAGCAAAATTTATGTATGTAGTTATCAACTAATAGAATGCAAAAAAACTATGAACATTTTTCACTTTGCATTTTTGTAATACTTTTCAACCGCCATTTAACTTCAAATATCAACAGTATATCATACATTATGCCCCTAACCCTGAACCAATTTGGATAAATAAAGTCCAAACTGTGGCGAGTTGTACAGCAAAAACATCATCAGTGAGGATTAAACCATCTCCTAATGTCCTCAAACAGTAATTTTATTGTTCAAAAGAGCACAAAGTGAGCTGATAGCATCAGATCTGGTATGTACTTTAATTACAACGACTTTCCCATAAATATGTATGCATCAGTGATTAGTCCATTCAGGAATTAAAGTCATCCATCATGGTTCAGAATGGAAATCAGTATTGTGAGGCCCACTGGGGCATGACATAGTTTACACAAGGTTATTTTAGCTTGTGGTCCACTTGATCTTTGGTCTGACCCCCAGCTGTCAAAAAAACAACCATTCCATTGGAAAACTGAAGTGACTTTGTATTTAAGAGAACAGCTTATTTTTTGTTTCCACTAACTAGTGGATAGATGGAATTTTAAAAATGCAGTTGTGAAACAGAAAAGAACATCCATTCTCTCCTGTTAAATCATGCCTAATATTAACCCAAGCAATCCTGTCAGGACAGTTGGATGCATATTAGAAGGGAAAAGCCTAGCTACTAAAATGGCAACAGTTAAATTTTATACCCATGAGTAGATTTCATGTTACATGGATTACAAAGACTGGATTCAATATTACTGGATTTAAAAATTCAAATATATCAGAAATCATGGAATTTCTCATCCCATCTTGCCTAAGCTGATTCTTTGAAAGAGATTTCTGATTAGTAAAACTCTCCTGCCTGGTCCTTAGTGCCTTGAATATTTTCCTCTTCTTCAAGTAGATATCCAATTTATTTTTGAAAACTGCTATCAATCTGAAATTGCAAAGGGAGTGATTGAATGTCTAATGATGCTTGATGGACTGGAGTGGTTCATTATTTGTGATGCCATTGAATTTAATGATGGCTCTGCATATTTAGGTGGGAAAGTGATCTCATTTATTCAACTTATATTGCCATTTTCACCATATAGCGAGGATTTACATAAGAGGTGTAATTTGTGCAAACACTCGATTCACATTGTTTTTTTGAATTAACTGAGAAGAAGAGCCAACCTCTTTGGCATCCTCCCCAAAAAGATACGGTTCAACAAGGGAGGGTGAATGTTACTGTAAAACATAGATGCAAGTGGCTATTTTCTGCCATAAGGTGGAAAATCCACAATTAAGAATGATTGAAAAAAAATCATCTTCCATATTTCATACCCTCATCTGGAATCTCCAAGAATTTCTTAAAGCAAGCATTTCTCTTTGTAAAACAATCTGATAATTTGTGACTTGCATAAACCAATTTTATTTTAGAGATTTCTTTTCTCTCCAAATTTTCTTTATTCCAACAAGGTCAATCTTCAATCTTTTCTCAATAAAACCAGTTGAAGGAACATTAATCACATTGCATTCAATCGGCAAACAGTTCTCTGAATGCTCCTTGTGTAGGATTTCCTTCAGAATGTTAGGTAAGTACAATGTGATATATATTACTTCCATCACCTCCAATGTTTCTATAGTTAGAGTACTTTTAAAACCCTTTTTATTTTATCATCTTCCCAGTTCAATTTTCAATGTTTTTCATTTTCATTCACCAAAAATATGATAAGCCCAGCCATATTCTGATACCCATCCAGAAGACTAGCATGAGAAGCTTCTCTAAAAAGGGCTAACTTCAATATTTTTCAAGTTGCTAAAGGCTGGAAACCTGAGTTCTCCAAATTTAATTTCTTTAATGTTTCATTTACCCTCAGAACCTCCTCTGCTATAGCACTAAATTCCAGTACATCATACCAGGCTTTGGGTCTGAGTGCATGGCCAACTTAATTGTCCAAACAAATTTCTGAACTGCCCAGTTTCTCCTTTGGCTGTAAGGTCACCTTTCCACAAGAATTTGGCCCAAATTATCAGAAAGCGTTTGCACTTTAAATAATATTATTGATTCAAGGTTACTCCCAATCTATTTAGATTAATGTCTTATCCTATGTAGTTCAAAGCCCTCAAAGACTGACTTTAAATTCCTTTTTATCTTACCCATAACAAATTGCTTAAATTCCATAGAAACTTCCGAAAAAAAATCATTGATATACATAATAAAGATGCCTGTGGGTTTCTCTTGTGATACCACTGAAGCAGTTCTGGGTCTGCTGTCAACTGAATGCAACTTACTTTCAGCAAGACAAAACTAACCAGTAATTACCACGTCATCAAAGTATCATTTAATCCGTAAATACTTTTGTTCAAATTTCCAATTTTCCTTCTTCACCACCTCTTTTTGATGGTTTCAAAAATACCTCACTTTGAAACTTACATCCTGAAAAAAATGAAGCTTTTACAAAGATCAACCTGCGTTCATACAAATATGTGGCTAAGAAAGCTAAGAAAATCTTCAAGATCACTTTTCCTGTCACAGGGTGAATCTACTCCTCTCTAACATTTTTATCACCATCAGCGGGATTTTACGACCTCGCTTAACCTGAGATTGCAAAATCTCACCTAAGGTCAACGGATCTTCCCATTGTCTGCTCCTCACCCATTCTGATTCCCATTGCAGGTGGGGCAACAGCATGTCTCTCATCAAATTCCCAAGCCAGTAGTCTTATTTTAGCCTTATATGTCCCATCAGGAAGTATGGGACATATCCACCAGCATGAAAATGCTGGCTGATTCTTATGTGGCACTGAAGAATAGACATCAATTTTTTTCCAACCATTCAACTCTTTTTATTTTGTCTCTCTTATTGATTTATTTTCTAATTTGTTTGTAACCACCAGAATTTGCCAATCATGAAGAGTTTTACTTTGAATGGCAATCCCCAATTGTTCTACAGTGGTGATTCTATAGAAACTATTGCCACCACTTGCCCCCCATCTTTCTAGACTACGCTACATGAACTTAGGTTTTGTTGCCAGGATGTGATTGATTCCTAGTGTCAGATCATTTGTGGTAACTTGCATTGTGTTTTTTACCTTTCTAAGTTTTGCTTCATTTTTTCACTCCATAGATCTCACCTTAAATTCGTCATTTTGGACACTTAACCATCGTATTGAATATTTAGGCAATGTTTAAATTTGCTAGTGACTTTCCCTACAATCATTGTGTCTCTCTAGTCATTGAATTTTTCTGGTTTGCATGTTAACCAGCTACAACTCCAGTAGTTGTCCTTTGGCAAAAATAGCCCTATCATGTACAGTGGTATCTCTTTGCCTCTTGTCATCCAGCTTCTTCTTTATTTTATTCTGCTCTTCATAACTGTCAAAAGTATGAATATGTGAAGTACAAGGTGCCTCATCACCTTCTACTCATTGTTCAGCTTCTGCTAGTTTATAATCTATCCCTATTAACATAGATGAATGTACCCTAATTTGACTACCATGTTGAAGAATTACTGCCTTCTCATCACACTCACTTTTTCCCAGACCTTTCCATTTTTTCTGACCCTCTCTTTTATAGTATACTAAATCCCAAAGATTAAAGTTTATTGCAGATGTTCTTATGCAATACCACAAGGCTTACTGAATTTTCCTCTGCCTTGATGAATACATTTCTCCCTGCATGCAGGGCAGTTACCTGCGCAGGAAAGATGGAACTAATTGTAATCTTTTCCAAGGCCAGGGATGATCACATATCACAGGGCTTTCCCCAGAGATCAACTGATACAGACTGTAGCTCCAACCATTTGAAGTGAATTGTTTGCATGGATTGCCCAAGCCAGGGCAAATTGTTAGCTTACAATTTGGTTGTTCTTATGGAGGATCACAATCACAAAATAATTTCTTTCACAAATCTCATTATTGAAGGGACTCCGCTGCAGCATTCATCACTACAATGTTCATATTTTAGCATATGTCCAAATTTGTCATTGTTAAATTTTCCCTTTTTACAGTTCAGAATTGGAACTGCTGCCCAGGCCAGTCTTTTACATGACTTTATTCACAATCAATCACTCTTTTGTCTTTACAATGTATTATTGGAAACATACTGAATTTTGTTGCCATTTTTATGTATCTAAATTAAAATGTTATCTCCAGAGCTGACAGTGATCTCCAGTCCCTGCAGTGCCACTGTTAATGGAAAGCTCCAAGCACACCAGTGAACAATGCATGCTCCCTCTCTAGGGACATTCAGCCACAAACGTAGTCACAGAAGAGGGGTAGACAGTCAGGCCAGACAACAAAAGAGCAAAGGTAAATTATGAAAGAAAACTAGCACAAAATATAAAAAAGGATAACAAGAGAGAAAAAAATGGCTAAAGCGAATGTTGGTTCCTTGGAGGATGAGACCAGGGAGTTAATTGTGGGGAACACAGAAATAGCAAAGATGCTAAATCAATGTTTTGCATCAGGTTTCACAGTGGAGGATACTAGTACCATCCTAATAGTAACCGATAAAAGAAAGGGAAGAACTTAGAACAATCATCATAAGTAGGGAAAGAGTACTCCACAAACTATGGCAGTCAAGTCGTCAGGGCCTAATGGTCTACATCCTAGGGTATTAAAGTGGCAGCAGAAATAATTGATCCATTGATCATAATATTTCAAAATTCCTTGGATGTTGGGAAGGTTCCAGAGGATTTGAAAAATGCTAATGTAATGACCATAGGGAAAAACGGAGGGAGACAGAAAGTAGGAAATTATTGACCAGTTAGTTTAACATCTGTTGTTGGGAAATTGTTAAAATCTATTGTTCAGGAAGTAATAATGGGATATTGGGAAAGTCAAAGTACAATCCATTAGAGTCGGCATGGTTTTATAAAGGGTGAATTGAGTTTGACTAATTTGTGGAGTTCTTTGAAGATGTAACAAGGCAAGTCGATAATTGGGATCCAGTAGATGTAGCACATCTGGACTTCAAAAAGATATTTGATAAGGTACCACACAGAAGATTAATAACAAGATAAAATCACATGAGGTTAAAGATGATGTATTAACTTGAATAGAAGACTGATTAACTGACAGAAGGCAGAAAGGCAGGATAAATGGGTCCTTTTCTGGTTGGTAAGATGCAGTTGGTGGGGTGTCACAGAGTTTGATCTTTGGGCTCCAACTATTTAAAATATATATTAATGACTTGGACATAAAACTAGAGGCACTATGGCCAAATTTGGAGATGATGCTAAAATAAGTGGGATAGTATGTTGCAATAAAGAGATAAGAAATTTACAAATGGTTATAGATAGGTTCACTAAGTGGGTCAAAATGTGGCAGACGGAGTTTTACATGGGTAACTGTGAGGTTGGTTATCCATTTTGGTCTAAAAAATGGAAAAGCAACTTATTTTCTAAATGGAGAGAGACTTATAGTACAGAAGGATCTGAGTATCTTCGTGCATGATTTGCAGAAATCTGATATGCAGGTATAGCATGTACTGGGGAAAACAAATGGAATGTTGGCATTTATAGCTAAAGGAATAAAATATAAATGTAAGTAAGTATTGCTGCAACTAAAGAAGGCATTAGTGAGACTATAGCTAGAGTATTGGACAGTTTTGGTCCCAGCTTTGAGGAAGTTTGTGATTAGAACTCTTCGCTCACCTGTCAAAGGGGCAAAGCTCCAAAAGCTAGTGGCATTTGCTACCAAATAAACCTATTGGACTTTAATCTGGTGTTGTGAGATTTCTTACTGTGTTGTATTTGAATTCATGTCCCCAAAGCTTTTGTCAGGGCCTCTAGATTACTGGTGCAATGACATTACCACTTCGACTCCATCATCCCCAAATAAAAGTTATAATGGAATGATAGGTGGAGTGGACTTAGGATATGATATGGAATATATATCTCGAAGGTTTTGACAATGAAAGATGTAGTTAGCAAGAAGAATGTTAGCACAGTTGAGTGTACAACTGATGAAAACATCTTCAGAAGAGATTTAAACAATAAAGGAGTTAAAGTAGGATTGGAGACAGGCAATGTGTGTTTATAACTCAACTCAGGTTCGAACAAGAGGCCCAATCTGCCAATATTCTGGTTTAGCCTGCAGGAGTGTTCAGGGAGGAAATGGAGTTTACGCTGAGACCAAAAGCAATAGCTTTGGCCTTACTGTGCTTTCATGCTAGAGAAAGTTATAGTGTAAAAGCAATTAGAACATTGAACTAATAAAGCAGAGTAGTGGCACATGCATCTGTATTCAAACGATTACAGCATTCTGGGGCTAGAGGATTGTTTCAAAGACACATGGGAATATTTAGCATTAAGCCATCAAGCTAATGCAGAGAAGATATGATAGCTTAGGAAGAGTAAACCAGCAGAAAATGTGGGAAAACTTATTTTATTCATTATTAAAATGTGGCTATGGAAACAACCGTCCTCTCAGAGGTATTTAAAATAGCAAGCAAGATGGTAAATTAATACTATGTTAAGGTAACCAGTAACAGTTGAACAAAAGGTCAAATTATTAAAAGGCAAGTTTGGGACTAATGTCACAAAATTCTTCACTCAGGAGGTGGTTAACTAATGCAAACAAAATCTTAGAATCATTTAACAAACAGTTCTGCTTGGAAGCTGCAATCTTTCTGGATGGATGAGCTTAGATAGGCATGAATACTTTACCCTGTCTGTTCCTATAATGTGATTTTGAGATCCTGGCTACTAATTACTATCCAGTGATCCCTGATGGGAAGTGTGGATGTTCAGTGAAGAACAACAGTCTATAGCTTGCCAACATTCATTATCTCAGCCCTAATGTGAAGATTGGCCACTTAGGAAAACAGCAAACAGCTGCTATTTCCCAGCATGAGTATTCTTCATTGTGAGGAGAAAATTAGGCAATACACAGTGTGTAAAACAAATGTGTAACTCATCAATAATTCATGAACTGTTCAATGGACATTTACCAGTGTTCTTTATCTCTAGGATGCATATGAAGACCAGAGGTAGAATCTTCCATTCCTAAGCCTAAGTTTGATGGCAGATGAAAAAGTCAGAGTGATTTCTGCTGGAGGGACAGGAAGGCAGACCACGTATGATCTTAGAACATAGAACATAGAACATTGCAGCACAAACAGACCCTTCGGCCCACAAGTTGCGCCCATCATATCCATACCTATCAGGCCTATCTATAACTCTCAATCCCATTAAAACCCACGTACACATCCAGAAGTCTCTTAAAAGACCCCAATGAATTTGCCTCTACCAATACCCACAGCAGCTGATTCCACTCACTCACCAACCTCTGAGTAAAAAATTTACCCCTGACATCCTTTCTGTACCTGCTCCCCAGCACCTTAAACCTGTGTCCTCTCATGGCAACCATTTCAGCCCTGAGAAATAGCCTCCGAGAATCCACTCTATCAATACTTCTCAACATTTTATAAACCCCTATCAGGTCGCCTCTCAATCTTTGTCTCTCCAGAGAAAAAGACCTAGCTCCCTCAAACTATCCTCATAAGGCATGCCACCCAATCCAGGCAACATCCTTGTAAATCTCCTCTGCACCCTTTCAATACCTTCCACATCTTTCTTGTAGTGAGGTGACCAGAACTGCGCACAGTACTGCAAGTGGGGTCTGACAAGGGTCTTATAAAGTTGCAGCATTACCTCCAGGTTCCTAAACTCAATCCCTCAATTTATGAAGGTTAGTACATCATACGCCTTCTTGACCACATCCTCCACCTGCAAGGCTGATTTAACAGTCCTATGGACCCAGACCCCAAGTCCTTCTGTTCCTCAACACTGCTAAGAGTCCTACCTTTGATATTGTACTCCTTCATTCCATTGCGTCTGCCAAAATGGACCAGTACGCATTTATCCGCCTTGAATAACAACAAAGAACAACACAGCACAGGAAACAGGCCCTTCAGTCCAACAAGCCAGTACAATCATTTTAACATTCAGTGAGTGCTCACTCCAATCCTTCTTCTACCTATGACTTTTGCCTACGCCTTTTGGACTCCACAATAAAGGTGTGCAAATTTAGAGAATTATATATGTAGGGAGATCTAACTTAGGCACAATTTGTTAACACCAATCAACCTAAAAGCACATTTTTGGGGAGTGGTCAGTTCATTACCTAGTTATCTGTGTGGAGCATGGTGAATCTTGTTGTGGGAGCATACAGGAGGTTGCCATCCCTGTCACTCCCTCATTAAAGTGTGCCTGGACAATCATCACTCGCTGCAGGTTTTATAATGCACCCAGAGTATGGATCTCCATTCAGCTGATTAACAATTACTAGGCTTACCTTTTAGGGTGGGCCACTAAGCTCATCAGTAACCAGGAGTCCAAGAGGTGTAGACAAAAGTCATAGGTAAAAGAAGGATTGGAATGAGGCACTTGTTGAATGTTAAAACGGGTGAAGCGGGCTTGTAGAGCCGTAGGGCCTGTTTCCTGTGCTGTGTTGTTCTTTGTTCTTTGTAAATCCTCCCACTGCTGAAGACTCTTCTCTTATTTACAGTCCTGATTCTCAGCATGAGACTGCATTATGACATTGAAAGTTAAACAATGGTGCACATCTCCTAAAGACAAAGGTCTAGCATCTTCAACCTTCTCTCTGTCATCCACCAAGCTCCCCCAACTTCCTTCATCAACATTATCTTTCATCACCCCCAGTTCAGCTTGCACCACTCCCTATTACCCTTGACCCTATAATACTTCATTTCTATACTCCTCCCTGAGACCATAACTGTCCAAGCATTTCTGACCCTGATCATTCCCACCTTCGAGGCTGTTGTTAGCCTAACTTCTTGGGACCACCCCTATCAAACCAAAGAGTGCCTGCCTGTGACACTGTCACTGCCACTCTACTGAGTCCACTTACCCCGTCATCATACCCTCTGCCTCCTAGCACCCTATTCTTAATGACTACAACCCAAAACCTGGCACCCTTTAGACGCTTCCCCCTGACACTAGATGGCCTCTCACTCAACCAAATGCCCGGTTGAGCAGGTCAGCCTACTTTATATGTTCTGGCCAGCCAACACTTCCCCTTCCCAGAATGCCAGCAGTAACCCTCCTGGATAGCCTACATTATCTCTACCTAGGCTGACTGCACTATCCCTTTCTGTACAGCCTGCACTAATCTTTCCACTTTATCTAGTCACTGCCTTCCTTCCTCCATTCTTTGGTTACCCTCCACTGCCACCAGACATTCTAATGTGCAGATTAGCATTAATGGACACTTCTCAAAGTGGACAATGTAGTGTCAACTCACCATTCATCATGGAAAATATCAATGTCATCAGGCTTACATCAGTTATTTACAGTCATAAGATTGAATGTTCTAATTTCTTCCTGGTGGAAAATTTAATTTGAATGGGGAACTGAATTCCAGCAAGGTGGGTCTTTAAATGAATTAGCATGAGAAGCTAATTCAAGCAAGAGGGCATTCTGATATTGTTCATTCTGAAGCTTGACCCACTCATCTTTAATCTTTAAAATTCCAAGAACAGAATTCCAAAAATTTATCCCATGGTCAGGAAACTGATTTTTGGTCTCACACCAAATGATGTTTCCCTGCCAGCAATTAATGGTTGGACCAGAGGATTCAATCCCAGGTCTCCTTTTCTTTGAAGCTGCCTCCAAAAGTCCAGAGTAGAACAAAGAAGGAGAACAATGTAATCATGAGAGAGTATTGTCCTGTCCATAAGACAGGAAGGAGATTAAAAACTGTTTAAATCAAACCTTGCTCTCTGTTTATTTAACAATAGTCTTTGGTGGACCAAAAAGATGGCTGCTACAGATTACATGATTTATAAGTTGGCTACAGTTCTGGGAACTTGCAACAGTAATTACAAGACAAGTTCATCCCTCATATTAGTGAAATCTTACATCTATCATTGTGTGGATCCATTACAAGCAATGAAACAAGGGAGCAGCAGACTGTCTGTCTCCCCATTCTGGATTTATAACAAAGAGAGGGCCAACAAAACTCATTATAACTGCAGTTAACCTTGTACCACTCCTTATTATCTTTAACCCTATAATAATTTATATCTTTATTTCTATACTCCACCCTGAGCCCTTAACTGTCCAATACATTTCTGACCCTCATCATTCCCACCTCGAAGCCACTGTTAGCCTGACTTTTTGTGAACACCCCTATGAAACCATGTGGTTATGCCACTACTTATGCCACTGCCACTGCAACCCCACTGGATCCACTTATGCCTTCATCATAATCTCTGCCTCCTAGTACCCTAATCTTAATGACTACATGACTACAAGCCAAAATCTGACTTCCTTGACATCACTCTCTATCTCCTAAGGTAAAAAATAAATCTTGACCAGAGACATAGGAGAGAATTTTAACACCTCACCCACCCTGGAATTGGGGTGGGCAAGGCTTGCAGAACAGAATTGTCTGTTGGCCTTGGATTTTATGAACCTTACCCGAGCAAGGTTGTAAAATCAGGCACGTAGAAATTGATTGTTAACCTAAAGCTGACGCATCAATGGGCAACATCATATGACCTAAGCTCTTCCAGCTTTTGAGAAGTTTTAACATTACATTCTTGAACTCCCAGGGCATTCAACTATTAATATCTAGTTTGTCAATACCAAAGCAGGGCTCCAGGCTGACAGCAAGTCCCGCCTCAAGTCTAAACCTTCTCAAAACCCTGGTTCTTTGGCAGATTCCTTCCATCACCTGTACAGCAATCTCTATGTACCAACATCACCACGATATGCCATAACCAACTCAAAGGAAATCTTTGACTCCTACTTTCAGCTAATTAAATCTGCCTGAACTTTAACTCCTACATGAAGGAAGTATCACAGGGCTCTAACATTCTGAACTCTAACATTCATGTGAATTAATATTCCTATCTCCATTTTTTAGTTCTAGATTACTTCTGGTTGTAAAACTCTTTTCTTTTCTATCCCTTTTTTGTATGCTTGTATGCTTGTCTATTATATAAATAGACAATTAAGTGAAAGACTATTCACACTCTTTCAGAACTTGCCTCTGCCCAAACATATATATGTAAAGGCCTGTTTATAGTTACCATCCTGTCTACAATTCTGGGGAACATCTCTTCTTGGTTCAGCAAAGATATGAGTTTTCATTGCCTCCACCAAGGTTCTTTGCACTCTTGCTTCTGGTTTGCTAACCAGCACTGGCTTAGAGACTGCTAGCTGGACTCTGCACCTCAGGTTGCTCAGTGGGTGCTGCTTCCTGTTTCTACAAAAGAGTTGCCAATTATATCATTGTTCCCCTTTGAAGATTCCCTCTTTAGTTCCAACATTGACATGTGTATGCCTTCACTGAATGATACTATCGTCTAACCCAAAATATTTTCTAATGGCAGAACAATGTTTTAGGCTGTCTATAACTGCTAATCTCATCATTGGGATTCACATTCTGTAAAATACCTTTTGAAATGCTGGTGGTTTTAGATCTGCTGATATATTCATGACACCTGATTTAACCCTAAAGCGAGTTTGCTATGAGTCACTTCAAAATTGAATTCACAAACACAGTTTGGGGCAATATACTGCAGTCTATTTCAAAAACTTAAAACACTTCTGCCTATGGAGAGATCGCCAGTCGAGAATAAAGGAGTTCGGTTTGCCTTTCTTTCCTGTCCATAACAATGTAGATAAAGATATTGTTGGTCTCCCAGATCTTGAAGTTAGTGTAACAGCAACACGGGTAATGCCCTTCTAATTCACTGCACACATCATCAAAGCCTGAATGCTTTGTTGTAGAGCAAGGTAGAGCCTGCAGCTTGAAATGTGTAACAAAATATAAAAAATAGAAACTGACAAAATAAACAGAACAGAATCATTTAAATGAATTCAAAAAACAATCATGGCCTTAAACATTTGGAATATTTGAATCAAATCAGTTGTGCTGGCAGAAGAGTTCTTTAAAGTGACAAGATTTTCTGAGATTGCCACCTGAGCACCCAGCCCAAATAAAATCAACTGAATGACTGCTCGCCAGTCATCAGACATAGAAAATAAAACACAGCTCCCAGATCCAATTTGAACATTCTCAACAAGAAGGATAATAGCAGTGCATAGTAGCCAAATGTTCTTCTTGTCTCACACCCAGCCCATCTCTTCCCTGTCAGGGTCTCATTTCACGCAAACAACTCAGGCTTGGAATTTACAGGCAGGCAGAGCTGATAAGGATCAGCTTGTGAAGGGAGAGCTGACAGCTTTATTGATCGTCAGTGAATCTAGCAATGAATTTTAATGGACACTTTTTCACTCCATTGCATAAACACAATAGGTACTAAATGCGACACAAGAGGTTGGGGAACTGTCTTTTTCTTGGTTTTATTTCATTTATTGGTACCGCCACACCGAACGTATTAAATATTTAAGTTTCTCCATTCAAGCTGCTGTCACATTCTTCCTGGACTCCTGTAAATTGTTTAAATTAAACAGTATACTTTTTTATACAACAGAGCAAATGCATTATTTTCCTTAAGTGCACAGTTTACTGGTTAGAAGTCATATATCGCTTTATGAGAAATAAGAAGTTAGCAGACATTTTGTCCCCCTCACTAAGGTCCAAACATAACAAGCATGATTGTACTTCTGAATAATTATTATCCACCTACCATTTTCCTGTTTAATTCACAATAAATGATGTATCATTGCTAAACACATAATGGTGTAATATTGCTGTATTTTTTTAGCTATTATAATTGTACTTCATCGTGCCAAGCTTGTCATGTTATGATGTGAAAAAGCTAATGGTTTTGTAACCAAATTCTCATCTGAACATTTATACCAGAACAGTCCACTTTTGACCAGTTCAGGAGCTGAATTTTCAGGTCCCACTGATATCAGGAACAAATGCAGACTAGGCCAAAGAATTATAAGGCCAACCAATGTGCTTGTTTCCTGATATTGGTCGTTTCAGATGCTGGGCTTGGAAAGGATGCCCTTGAGGCAGACGGGCAATTATGATCACTGAGATCCTTGGCAATGGAGCCTGCAGAGGTTTTCCAGTGATCTCCAATTTCCTGACATGTAGACAAACAACCTGGAGGTGGATACCAGTGGCAGTCTGGGTTGGGCACTCTCCTAGCTGGCCTATATGCCCTTTCTGGCTCATGGTTGAGAGTACAGCCAAATGCAGTCTGTCGAGGATCCTCCATCTTCCCCACACACAGTGGTGGCCTGGTTGCTCTGTGTATATTTTAATGAAAGATTTCAAAAGTGACTACAAAGACATCCTTTTGATGAAGTGACCTTTCTGTTACCTACCCTCTATTGTAGCTGCCTGCTTCTCCGAAGTTGAAATGCTTTGATTGGTTAGAAAACCTGTCCTATATTCAAAAGAGGTTATCCACATGAAAGTCTTAAGTTTAAGCAGTTTCCCACTAAGAGTGGGTTCAGGATCTGAAAACAATCCCAACTCCTGTTACCCATCTCAATGGAGAAAATTTAGCCCTAGATATTTATTGTACTTCAATGAGGAATGAATGCTTTTGTCAGGAGGATAGGTAGTAAGAAACCAGTGGGGAAAAAATGAAACAATACTTAAAATGTGTAATACCTTTATTAAAACTTTTTTTTGTCCTCAAGATGTTCCAGAGGACTTTATACCAAGTTAGTTCGGAACTGTAGCCATTGCTGCACAACTAATTTCCATACAAACAACAAATGAATGATTATTTAATAGTTGTTGGAGCCCTGTCTTCTTCAAAAAATGTAGTGAAATGGAAGTACCACCTTGGCTTAACCTATTATTCAAAATAAAGCGCCTCTGACCAGTATAGCAGTAAATTTGGCGTGGATTTGGGGTTTAAGTCTTTTGTGGGGCTTGAATCCTACACCTTGCTAATCCAAGGAGCTACCAGTGAGATAATTTGTACACTTATTTAAAGTGGATCAATATAGGATACATTGATATAATGCTAGTCATTATTATTGTCTTAATAATTATATAATGCTAGTCATAATTATTGTCTTTGAATATGTCCTTCATTTTAGAAATTGACCAGGTTATAAATAGTAACAAGATAGATTTCCATTGTAAATTAAATTAGCTAAAGGAAAGATTTATGTTTTACAATATAGAAAGGTAGTCAATGCGGATATCATCATAACATATATAATATTAATGTTTACAGATAGGATAAAGCCTATTATTTAAAAAAAAAGAATGTACAGAACAATCAATGGCAATTATATAAAGCATGTTTAGAATAGTTAGCTGACAAAATTTATTTTATTCAAAAATGACAAATATTAGGAACCAACTTTCATGGAGAATCAAAGGGGAGAAAGCACTTGGATTGTCAAATTACAGTTACATATCATTGTTAGAAAATTGAGGGTAAATTTGTCTTTCTGTTTCACCCAGTGAAGAGCCACATTCTGAAAAAACATGGTGGCAAGGAGGCCTCAGTACTGGCTTATTGAGAACATAGGATCTGTGAATATGCACATGGGATACAGGATTATCTGATAAGGTGGATTCATAATTGGCTTAGCAATAGGAGTCAGAAGATGGTGGAAAACAGCTAATTTAGTGACTGGAGGCCGATGACCAGTGACACACCACAGGAATCTGTGTTGGGCCCCCTATTGTTCATCATTTATATAAATGACCTAGAAGACTATGGATCAGTAAGCTAAGAAATGATACAAAGATTGGCCAGGTGGTTAACAGTGAGGTTGAGTGCCTTTGGTTACAGGAAGATATAGACAAGATGGTCAAACGGGCAGATAAATGGCAGATGGAATTTAACCCTGAAAAGTGAGAGTTCATGCACTTTGAAAGGTGGAATTTGACTATGCTATGAAAGGTCTGATACTGAGAAGTTCCATAGTTGTCTCTGAATGCAGAGGGGCAGGATAATGGGAGGGTGAGAAAGGCATATGGCACACTTGCCTTTATCAATCAGGGTATAGATTGCAAAAGCAGAGAGCTTATGATGGCATTGTTTAGAACTTTGGTGAGGCCACAGCTGGAGTATTGTGTGCAGTTCTGGTCACCATTATAAGAAGGATGTGAACATTCTGGAGGGGCTGCAGAAGACATTAGAACATAGAACGTACAACATTACAGTGCGGTACAGGCCCTTCAGCCCTTGATGTTGTGCCAACCAGTGGAATTAATCTAATGACCCTCTAACCTAAACTAAACCAATATTATCCATATGTCAATTCAATGACCATGTGAACACCCTTAAAGTTGCCGAGTCCACTGCTGCTGCAGGCAGGGCATTCCATGCCCTTACTACCCTCTGAGTAAAGAACCTAGTTCTGACATCTATCCTATATTTATCACCCCTCAATTTAAAGCTATGCTCTCTCGTGTTAGCCATCGCCATCCGAGGAAAAAGACTCTCACCATCTACCCTATCTCATCCCCTGATCATCTTGTATGCCTCAACTAAGCCATCTCTTAACCTTCTTCTCTCTAACAAAAACAACCTCAAGTTCCTCAGCTGAGTCCTTACCTTAAGCAGGTCCCAGCATGCCAGAGGCCTCAGACATTCTCTCCTCCATCCGATGTACATTATCAATGTGTAATACTCACTAGAGAGTGACCGAGAAGCCTCACTACTAACTGGACCCAAGTATCTGGTCAGCACCACCAGGTGGGCACTGCCTGATGGGCCCAACTACTAGAGGAATTAAATGGACTCCTAGCCCCTGGTGTAACCATCATGCCAGGTCTTCACTAATGGAGACCAGTAGTGATTCTTGCCATTCTTATGCCACGCTCAAATGCCAGAGACTTCCGTGCACCAGAATATGAGTGGATTATGCATATTTAAATATGCAAATCAGGCTAATGCCCTTTCGGGCACAGTCAGTTCACACCATTAGGAAGGGGCCAGCAACAGGCAAACTATTTGTCTCCAGGAAGGAAATGGACTAACTGGTAGGTCCATCGCTATTCTCTGAGATCAATATAATCTGCTAATGGCGTGGCGAGGTCAGAGAATTGCCCCTTTAATCTCTGGTTTAATGGGTGAAATTTTCTATGATTTGTCAGAATGTAAGGCTTGTGTCTCACCAGATGTATTGCCAAGTTTTCAGACCAGATTTTCGGACACACTGACAAAAAATACCTGGGTGCTTGGATAAAATAAGCATTTGTCATCATGTGGGATGTCTGGGTGTGTTTATTAATTCAGATATTAGTGTGTTCTTTTTCTTGCTGCCATTTTTTCGTCTTCAGTTGTCATCATTGAGGTTCAAATGCTGGGATCCTACCCAGAGTCACTATTGCAATTTGGTTCGATCCAGGGTAACAAACTTCCAGGAATTGGTGTCAATGTTGCATTGCTTTGTGTTGGTTTTCAGCACATCCTTGAAGTGCTTCTTCTGTCTTCCTCAGCTTCATTTGTCCTGACTGAACTGGAAGAAGATGACCTGCTTTAGGAGTCTGACAGACATCCAAATTATGTAATAAATCCAACAAAGCTGATGGCAGCTGACCCTAGCCTCAACGCTTGTGGTGCCTGCTTGTGCGAGGACACCAATGTTGATGCTGTAAGAATTAGTATCTATTAATTCATTCCTTGTAATGAGTTATTTTAATAATCCTTCACATTATTAGCCATTATTTACTAAAGATCAAGAAACTAAAAGTGCTTGTTATACTCATTCCAGCACCATACCAACTGTTTACTCACACAACTACATCACATTTCCTATGTGCCTAGTATAATTGCTCACTGAGTGGAATGTGTCTTTAATCACAGAGATGTTGTAACATAAAAAAAAGTGCTGATCATATCTCCTCCTCATGGAACATAGACCTTGGGGGGCAATTCTCCCAAAAAAGTTTCTAAGTGCTGATTTGGTGAGAAAATGTGTAATTCACAATTGTTTTTGCAGTGAGAGTTCAGTCTCGAATTTCCTACATTCTGTGCAATGAAGAGATCACAGTGGGAAATATAATTATTTATATTGGAGGTGGGGTATATTCGCATCAGAGATTGTCAGTTCCAGAACTCTACGCATGCACAGTGGCCCTGAACTGTCAGTTTGCACTTTTCTACCCAGCTCAATCGCTGGCCAGCATGGGACCCTTGCAGTACTGCCCCTCCAACCCCACCATGGCTCGATCATGGCCCCCAAGAATATTCTTGAGAAAGCCCCGACCCCCTCCCATCCCGGAGTAGCACAATCTCCAGCCCTGCCATCCACCTCTCCCCAGCACTTACAATAGGATCCCTACAGTGCAGAAGGGGGCCATTCAGTCCATCAAGTCTGCACTGACCACAATCCCAGTTTCTGCTCAGTGATTCTGCATTGTCATGTGCCGTGAAGGGCGCCTTGGAGAACACTTACCCAAAGATCAGAGAGTGAATGCCCGTGACAGCTGAACTGTTCCCAACAGGAAGAGAACACTCTTACCTGGTGACTGTCGAACAGTGTTCATTCATCCATTGCCGTAACGTCTACATGGTCTACCCAATGCCATGCCTCAAAACACCCTTTCCTGCAGCGTATCAGGTAGATAACATTGGCCAGATTGCAAGAATATGTACCTCACTGTATGTACCATATGTACCATAATATAAAGACTCGCATTCCAATCTTTATCTTGTAAATTGAGTTTGTGTCTTCATATGCCCTGTTTACAAACACATCTCCCACTTGTCTGATGAAGGAGCAGTGCTCTGAAAGCTTGTGACTTTTGCTATCAAATAAACCTGTTGGACTTTAACCTGATATTGCGAGACTTCTTACTGTGCTTATCCCAGTCCAATGTCGGCATCTCCACATCTTAAATATTTCAGCAGGAATTTATCTCCTCCTGCTGTTCTGTTGTTCTTCATTTGTATGATGACTTTCATCACATCCATAGATGCTAGTAGAGTTCTAAGCTTGCCACTGACTTGATGTTATGGGATGGAGTTAGAAACACTCCCATCAACAACTCATTCTTAATTAAAAAGCTTTCAAAATGATCCCTTCAACAGGCATTGGAAATTCCTTTCCCTCATCAGATCTCCCCCATTCTTGGGCCTCAGAGGATTTGGTCTTTGAGCACTGGGGCCATAAATCAACATTTTGGCAGTGTGAAGAAGCCACAAATATCATTCATGTGAGCAAAGTGTTGAATTTCCTTCGTCTTATCTGCCAACCACATGCTCTTCATGTCTCAGGTGCACCTTTGTAACATGATCTTTTGCTTTGCTTGTTAACCAATATCAAGTTTCTCTTTGCAGGCATTGCTGATATTGGCCTTAAGGACATCTCAAGCACTCTTCTTGATTGCAGTTTGTATATTTTTCCCTAAAGCATTGTTGGAACTGGTGTTTTTTGATTGGGTCCTTCAGAGCTTCAATGTTTACATTTCAGGGACATCCTTTCTGTTAATCCCATCATTTGGGTGCCAGTTTAATGGACATCATTGAATAAGTTGGTGATTGGCCCAGCAGCCATCAGCTCCTGTCATTCCACTGTGTTAACGGTATATTAATTACACAGGCGAAGGGCATTGTGCAATGAAATACTTTGAGCACATATAAATAGAAGATGTGCTGCATCATCACCCTTGGGAATGAACTTTTAATTTAATATTGTAAATTTTCTTTGAACTTTTGATACCAAAGGCTATCACTCCTCTTATTTTTGATATTTTGCTTAATTTATTGATTTTTGTTTCATGAAGAAAGCATATAAATCTTCCATGACCGGTGGGCACAGGGGAGCTAGAATGCGTCATCAGCCCTCACAGCAATATTTCAATTTGGTTAGATGAGTGCAATTTGTTACAGTGCCCTTTTAAGGGGCTATCACTTTAATTTAGTCTGTTAATTTGTTAATCTGATAAACTAGTACACATTATTTTATTGGTTAGTCAAAAGAGTAAAATTGGTGATAGCAATGATACTGGGTAGACTGGAAGAGAGCTGTGAGGCTGAACAAAATCGATAAACTTTCTTGATAAAGAAAAGCTCTTTGTATGTTTAACCTGGACCATTTGATGGGCAACACGATGCTCAGTGACTATCGCTGTGCTGTGCAGATATATGGATTTTGTGGGAGTTTGCGCATTCTCCCCATGCTTGCATGGGTTTTCTCCCACATCCCAAAGATGTGCTCTTAGGCTAATTGGCAAAACAAATTCTCCCTAAATTGTCTCAAATTTGGTTTTTAATCCATAGATCTATAAACATGGACAGGTATTGCGGGTAGAAGTGGGAACATTGGGGTGGCGGCGCAGGCTCATTGGGCCGAAGGGCCTGTTTCTCGTGCTGTTTTGTTCTTTGTTCTTTGTTGACTTTGCCAACCAGCTTGAATTCTATTAACACTATGGTGGTGTGGATATCTTTGTAATTTCTTGTATGGACATGACGTAACTGATCAGGTGCCAGTGCTTGGATCATGGGTGTTGCAATGAGATTTTGTACCTATTCTTTTGGCTGGACAGGGTATCAATGTTGATAAGCCCATGTTCTGCGCATTTCGAAAGGAAAACAATACTATTGGAATTCTGTCATTGAAGCCTCTGAGAAGAAGAACACCACTGAGAAGTCGGTCAAATTTGGCAAAGGCATCTTCTTTGGCTCCACCATTGTCCAGAGTTGGGACAAGTGCACTGACCATAGCGAAGAAATTGCTTCTCACCAGTTTGAGATGAGAAGACATGAAGCATTTATTTCTGTCACGAGGAAATTCATCAAGCTGGTTCACAACTTAATTCTTGATGGCAAATCCAACCCTGTGAACTTTGCATTCTTCTGATTCCTCTTACCAAAAGAAAGTTCAGAGTTCCTTGAGCTGCTACTCTCATGGGTATGTCAGTAAGGATTCTGATGTTTCCAAACATTACTACTGGTGTCTTTTGTTTGTTTCTATTCCAGTAAGTGATTTCATTGGATGTAGTTAACCAACCCAGAGAAGTAAAACAGACTATGTTTCGGATACCTTGCCTAGACTCTTCCCCAATAAAGGATGAACAGAGTATGTCCAAGAATGGCCGTTCAGTTGTAATTACAGCTGCCAAGATGCACCCCCGTCTAGTCCAAGTGCTAGATAACCATTTTGCAACTCCCATCTCTGTGATAGATAAATTATAGAAGCTTCTAGACAATATAATCCTTCACAGTTCCCCCACTCTGCAGCATTCCACTCCTCATATCTATTTGCCACAGATGGAGAATGATAAGAAATAAGACTTTATTTCAGAACAATGATGCACAACATTGACATTTAATACAGAAAAAGATGACTAGGCCTCCCATAATCCCCAGCCCCAGTGTTTAACATCACAAGCAGCCCTTTCTCTTGGGCCCTGGTCCCACTGTACTTCATCCTGTTTTGATTAACCCTTTCTTACTCATTGCCCAGGTTCCACAATGAATACAAGAGGCAGACTTTGGAACCCAGTATGAAATATCCCCTTTAAAACAACTAAAGTAAAATTCACCATAAATATAGTAATTAAGCCAATGTATCAAAATGTCTACAGGGTATAAGGTTAATTCTGACATTTAACATAATCTCTTCCAACACTACCAAATTCCTTTTAATATCCCTTTTTATCTTAGGCCATAAAGAAATTTCCAGCTCTTTCACTCACAGCTATGATTTAATGTAATATCTTTCTTCTAATATTGGCAGGTTCTATAATAAGGACAGACACAAACAAAATGACATTACAAATTCTTTTTGACATGACTTTGTTCTGTCCATGTCCAAAATAGTTTTCCTGAAGGAATTATAATTACATTATTCAATGCTGGGTGCAGTATGAGCAGGTGCCTGACCAAAACACTAATTAAGATTGTCAGAGCAAACAGATACTGAGTGCATACAAATACCATGAGGATGAAATGGACACTTTCAGAAGAATTTGAACTATTTTCATTCATGCAGACACTAGATCATGATATAGAACCTTAAAGCACGCCCATACTATAAAAATACAGCTGTCCCCACATTCTTATAGTACATTTGCTATTCACGAGACATAACTGCCAATCTGCCACATTTATGATCTTTAACCTTCATTAAATTTCCAGATGGAAAGAAATCAAATTATAATCCTTGTTCTCAGTTTCTTGGATGCATGTTGCCAAACTTGGGTGAACACATACGTTTCGGTATCAGGTTCATTTATTGTTATTGTTTTCATCCTGTCATTTTTTTGGGAGGGATTTGAATACGTAATCTAATTGTGAACAGTGTCTACTTTCTTTCACCCTGGCTGGATCAAAGGGAAGAGAAGCATTACGTCCAAACTGCTAACCTTACTCTTCAATTTCCTTTATGCTGTATTACTATTTAGAACATAGAACATAGAACATTACAGCACAGAACAGGCCCTTCGGCCTTCGATGTTGCGCCGACCAATATAAAAAGCAATGCCCCTCCAAACTAAACCATTCCCTTCTCTTCCATATACTTATCAACTAACCTCTTAAACGCCACCAAACTTGGCGCATCTACAACTGCTGCAGGCAGGGCATTCCACTCCCGAACCACCCTTTGGGTAAAGAACCTGCCTCTGATATCCGTCCTATAACTATCACCCCTTAATTTAAAGCTGTGTCCCCTCGTGCTAGCTTTTTCCATCCTAGGAAAAAGGCTATCACTGTCCACCCTATCTAAACCTCTAATCATCTTATATGTTTCGATCAGGTCCCCTCTTAGCCTCCTCCTTTCTAACGAAAACAACCTCAAATCCCTCAGCCTCTCCTCATAAGACCTGCCCTCCATACCAGGCAACATCCTGGTAAACCTCCTCTGTACCCTCTCCAATGCCTCCACATCTTTCTTATAATGTGGGGACCAGAACTGCACACAATACTCCAAGTGCGGCCGCACTAGAGTTTTGTACAGTTGCAACATGACGTTGCGGCTCCGAAATTCAATCCCTCTACCAATAAAAGCCAAGACTCCATATGCCTTCCTAACAACCTTCTCGACCTGACTGCCTTGATCTATAGACCTTGATCTATAGAAAAATGAAGGATTAATTGGGTTACCTTTTTCATGTTTTCTTCCAGGATATGCGGCCCAAGAGTTTGAGATTGTAAAATTCAGATCCTCAGAATCACTGCGAAGTTGCAATATGGAAGCTGATCACCATCCTGTGGGTGTAGCTGCATGCAACTGTGTCTAGCATAGTTTGCAATACACTATCATGAGAAGAGCATGTGTACAGGTGACCCTGTGAGCACTGGAAAGAATTGAACAAGCCCTATCATGATGTCATGTGGTCCTATTAGCTGAAGTGGCATTCATTTTCCACATCCGGACCGTATAAATCCATTTACATAAGACTGGAAATTCAGCTGTAAGACTGGCACAGTATTGGCATTATTTAAAGGAAAAGGCAACCAACTTATAGCCACTGTAGATTTGAAGAACTTCTTTGATAGGAAAGTGGAGTGTATTTGAAGACGTTGCAGTGAGATCCTGGATGTGTAGTAAGTGTTGCTGCATCCTCATAAGGGGGGAAGAGAAGTCAGCATTCATACAATAGACACTAGTAAAATAGTCTTTAGCATTTTCTCATTCAAAATATTAGTGCTAAGACGGAATTGAGCAGCACCTGGATGGCCAGAAGCTGAAGCTTTATCTCCACCTTGTTTATCTAAACATCACTGATGCCAGACCCTTACATATAGATTATATCTCATCAAAACTACAAAAAAAAATTAAAACCCATAACAACCTCTTCAAAAAACTGGCCAGCACTTCATGAGAATCACAGGCCCAGACTCTAAGAATGTCTGCTTTTGCTATTATGTACGCAGCTGCAGAATATTGCACTCTAGTATGATACTAATCTAACTACACACTCCCAGCCTTAAGCAACATTTCCCCTCCCCCCCCCCCACCCTCACCCATAAGAAAGGAAACTGCAAAAGGTAAGTTACTGGAGAAAGTGTGCTCACTTCTAGGCTGTTCGTATTCAGGGACCTCCTCAAACCACCAACAATAGCTCTTACCTCATACCAGTCCATATGGTTAAACCCACTATGCTGAGGAGTAACAGCTGAGGACCAATGATAGGAGGATTGGTAAAAGAAAATATCAGCCAGAAAGCCACTTGCTCATCGCAGACCACTGCTTGTCCACCCAGCTTTGATCTACTAAGGCTGGGCCATTTTCTGGATTTGTCAAGACTATCCAGACTGCAACTGTGGTGCAGTCCAAATAATGACATGTATCGTTGAGTCCACTGATTAAATTTAAAGCTATTCAGCCACTGACAAGACTATTTCTTGACTCGGTGATTATGCATACCTAAATAATAAAAAAAAGTTGTCAGATCAGTGTTAGGCACTGACTGACATCACAAACTGTCCACTCTGAGTGACTTCAGTGCTTAGTCGGAGATGCCCACGTTTTCACCCTTCAAAAGATGGCAACCGACATGGGCACTGCTGGAGCTCATTGCATCTGAACTCTCCTGACATTATTTGCTCTCCTGGTCCCCATAGCAACAGCACTAGTAGCATTGCAGAGTCAGATATGGCCAATTAAGTTTGTTTCAATTGTCACAGTGGGTAGGTGTGAAAGTAAAAATGGATCTTATGATAAGCATTATGTGGTATTGTTGTTTCAATTTCAAAGATTTCAAGTACAAGGATTTCTTTTGAAAATATCTTTCACTTGTCCGTCATTTGTGAAACAAATTTGCTTAAGAATTTAAAATGAGGACTGATACTGTGACATTTTATTGATCATTGGAGCAAACAAATGAAAGTATACTTTTGAGTAGATGAAAAGCAATTGACAGAAGTTAACTAAAAATAAGAACAGAAAAAGCTGGAAAAAC
Organism: Sphyrna mokarran; assembly: GCA_024679065.1. Lineage (NCBI taxonomy): Eukaryota > Metazoa > Chordata > Chondrichthyes > Carcharhiniformes > Carcharhinidae > Sphyrna > Sphyrna mokarran. The sequence goes on from JAGIQG010000008.1 coordinate 49,246,861, forward strand.
TAGGCAGGCAGGCAGCTTTATGGAGAGAAATAGAGTTAACATTTCAGGTCTAGTTTTAATAAGATGTTGCCAACCTGAAACCCTTAATAGTGTTGTCGAGCAGAGGGATCTTGGGGTACAAGTACATAGCTCTTTGAAAGTTGGCACCCAGGTTGATAAAGTTGTTAAGAAGGCGTACGGTGTGTTAGCTTTTATTGGTAGAGGGATTGAATTTAGGAGCCGTGAGGTTATGTTACAACTGTACAAAACTCTGGTGCGGCCGCACTTGGAGTATTGCGTACAGTTCTGGTCGCCGCATTATAAGAAAGATGTGGAAGCATTGGAAAGGGTGCAGAGGAGGTTTACCAGGATGTTGCCTGGTATGGTGGGAAGGCCTTATGAGGAAAGGCTGAGGGACCTGAGGTTATTTTCATTAGACAGAAGAAGGTTACGCGGTGACCTAATTGAGGCGTATAAAATGATCAAGGGATTGGATAGGGTGGATAGTGAGAGCCTTTTTCCTCGGATGGTGATGACCAACACGAGGGGACATAACTTTAAATTAAGAGGTGGTAGTTACAGGACGGATGTCAGAGGCAGGTTCTTTACACAGAGGGTGGTGAGGGCGTGGAATGCCCTGCCTGCAGCAGTTGTGGACTCGCCTACTTTGGGGCATTCAAATGTTCGGTGGATAGGCATATGGATGATATTGGAATAGTTTAGGTTAGAGGGTCCACTGGCCGGTGCAACATCGAGGGCCGAAGGGCCTGTACTGCGCTGTAATGTTCTATTCTATGAAACATTGGGATGATTTTGAACTTGCATTTCTCATCTGTGCGAATGGCAGTGTGTACTTAAAATCTGGACAGCATGATTCATGCCAGCAAGTTTCTAAGTTCCAATCTTTCCAACCCCTTGCTGGTCAAGTGGCAAAAAAACGCCTTACAGAAAGCTCGTTTTAATGCATTAGCACATTATTAATGAGCACTATTTCCAGGACTCCCCGTCACTAGATATTCAGCAGGACTGGTATGTCATCACTGTAGCAGCATTTACATTAGGTTTATATAAGCGTTAACCCAGTGCCTTCATTTCCAAGGGGGATTTCGTAGATGAGTACTCAGGCAGACAGCATCCTCTGCAGTGTGTGCACTGCCCAAAGAGGCGCCAGAGAAGACTTAGGAAGCACAGACAATTTCAACTTCATGTCATTAGTGTATGCTTAAACTGGACCAGTTGATGAGCAACATGACAGCTCAGTGGCTATCACCGTGCTGTACAGATGCAGGGATTTGGGCTGGTATCTGTGGGAGTTTGCACATACTCCCTGTGCTTGTGTGGGTTTTCTCTGGGTGCTCTGGTTTCCTCCCATACCCCAAAGATGTGCTCTTAGGCTGATTGGTGAAACAAATTGTCCCTAAATTGTCTCCCCAATTTGATTCCATCGCAGATTTCTGGAAACATAGACAAGGGTCATGGGTGGAAATGGGATCATTAAAATGCAGCGCGGGCTCGTTGGGCCGAAGGGTCTGTTTCCCGTGCTGTGTTGTTCTTTGTTCTAACTTTGGGCTGGGGGGGTGGTTGGAGCTCCAGACTTGCCATTTTGTGAAGGGGGTCGGGTGGGGTTACTTGCAAGTCATTTTGGGGTACTCCTTGCTTTAAAGAGATTGTAAAGGCTAGTGTGCAGACAATGCTTCTGTGTCTTCCTTCTTGGGCTCCTGTCTACATTGTAACTGAGGAAGTGCCCTCCCCTAGTGGGTGCTGGCAAGAGGATGGGAGGGACATAGCACTGTCATTCTCACACTCCACAGGGATGAGGAATGATGGACAAGTGTGATAGTTCCTCCATAAACCACCATGAATATACAGGATGGAGACTCTGTGGATGAACAAAGTGAAGTAAAATAGTGGCTGTTAGAGTATAACAATTTTTGATGTTTCTGTTTTTATTATCATCCTGACTGGGGGGTCAGTTCATATGTTAGTTTAACTTCATGATTATAGCGTGGCCTAACAATGGGATGTGAGAGTCCACAAGAATAGGAGTGGATAAAAGCAAATTACTGTGGATGCTGGAATTTGAAACCAAAAGAGAAAACACTGGCAAATCAGAGCAGGTCTGGTAGCATCTATAAGGAGAGAAAAGAGCTGATATTTTGAGTCCAGTTGACTCTTTGTCAAAACTCAAAGGCATAGGTGGCATGCAACTCTTTTGCCCTTGTAGTCTTTGTTGGTACCTTCCAAAAGAGATGGCTAATCTTTTGAATCATGTGACCTATGATAACACATGAGGATGGCCTCAACTGGGATCTTGAGTTCATGTCACACTATCTGTAACCCCCACAACTTGCCTGGGCTTGTAAAATCCCACTAACTGTCCCGGCTGGTAACAATACATACCTCTTTAACCTGTGCCTAACCCTCTCTCTACTCACATTGTCTGTATCTTTAAGACTTGATTGCCTGTAAAGCCTCGCATTCCAACCATTATTTTGTAAATTGAGTTTGTCTCTTTATATGCCCTATTTGTGAACTGAAATCCCACTCATCTGATGAAGGAGCAGCGCTCCAAAAGCTAGTGGCTTTTGTTACCAAATAAATCTGTTGAACTTTAACCTGGTGTTGTGAGACTTCTTATTGTGTTTACCCCAGTCCAATGCTGGCATCTCCACAGCGTGTCCATTGTGCGCACTATCTTTGAGCATGTAAATATTGTTTCAATGTCACTATCTTCACCATTTGCTAGAAATTTTTAAACAACATCCACTTTTACTATCATTACTTAGTTTTTAGAATGCAAGGTATTTTCAATGGATTTAGAGGAATGTAATGGTTATAACAATTATTAGAAAGAACTCAGATACTTCACTCAGTGTAAGAACATTACAGCAACATTACACTTACTCTTTGCTTACTGAACAATATATGTCTTTTAAACACAAACAGATTGAGACTGATAACTTACCGAACAATGTGGTGTTTATTCTGAACAAAACGTTCATTGAATGCAGCAGTTAGTTTACCATTATGCAGCAAATACTGAGCTTGGACTAGGATTTGTATGGAAAGACACAGAGTTGGCAGCTTCAACTTGTACTGCCAGTGTTAGTGGGACCCTATGTGTGGCTGGAGACAGTCCCATCGTCCCTCACATTGAAAAGATTAGAAATGATGATTAAATGTTATTCTGCCTTGAGCTTTTAAACTTGGTTACAGTTACACTGCCAGAATATGAAATTAAAGTGTGTAAAACCCACGTACTGCAATGAATATCACATCCCTTGCTTGTGTAAAATTCATATAGGTTAATACCTAAATTGGACAGGACAGTTTACATCGATGCATATTGTAACATTAATGGCCCATAAGTAATTTTGCAATGTATCTGGAATTATTGAAATAATTTTAACCAAAGACCCAAACTAAAGATCTGGATATTTTTCGTCTGTCAGATTTGACGTTATAAACATCCTAACACTTTTCAAAGCCTAGTATCTATCAAAGGGTAATATGCTTGCAATAGTAACAATGCAAACGGAAGGAAAAATGTTCAACTAAATGATATTATACTCACCTAAGACTTAAATCGACCTTGCCAATTATTTGATATGATTAGCCACAGTTCAGACTATGCTGGAATTATTAGGGCATTGTTACAATGGAAGTATTCCCAATGGACCAACAGTGAATGTGCCCTTTGCACATTGTCACATTGCATAAGCAAATGTCTCTTCACATGAACAGCTTACTTTTATTAATATCTCTAGGATTTCAAATTAATGTATTGAAGATGTATTAAATTTTGACTGTTCTGCGATCCAGAAATATCTGTCAGGATTCATCACTCAGCTCAGTGTTAATAATTATGCTAATAATTGAGGATGTAAAATTTAGAGCCCATTCTTGTTTTCAGCTTCAAACTACATTCATGCTGCTGAGTCTGTATGAAACCTACAATGTAAGGTCACTATGGAAGTGCAAGACAATGAATTGTTTGGCAAGCCTGCAAAAATATAAATTTCATATCATCGGGTACAAGTGTGATAAATGAAGCCCGAGTACAGAAGACCTATGGTCTAATTAAATGCTAAAATAGCCTATAAGGGAGGAATGACCTACTCTATGTGAGGTTGTACTTTGTGCTTTGGTAGATTTAGGCAAAATCTTACAAAAAAAGTGTCATGGAAGTAGTTTGCTTTGCTAGAAATTTTGCATTTCTAATTTGACTTTGTTAAGTTTTTTGACAGTCTGGAGATTTAAGTTTTTGGATGAGGAGGGGCGGAGCCTTTGCACATAGATGAAACTGGCTTCAAAGTGTTTGGGTGCAATTGCACAGGTGAAAAGGGAGATCTCCTGCTCCCAACCCCTCCCACTTAGGGAGATTGTAAACACCTTCCACAGTAGCAAAATGTCATCAGGGCATCGAGCTCTTCCCTATGAGTCCCCAATCACAACCCCTCCACAGCCCATCCCCTTTGCAGCCCTCCCCTGCCATTTGCCGATCACCACCCACCCCACGTGTATGCCAGTCTCCCCTCCTTTGCTGGCCTTCTCCATTTACCAGTCTCCCCAGCTTGCATACCGAGCCCCCCCCCCCCCCAGCAAAAATCTCCCCCTTGCTTACTTCCCCACTTTAGAGCTACCCCCTTTGCTTACCCGATGGCACAAACCTGACTTGTGGCTTTTTACCAATCCCAATGCTGATTGACTGGTGCAGTGGGCCAGTAGGATTGCATCCTTTTGTCTCTTTCCATGGAAATCATTTTAGGTGATTGATTCACAAAAACATGACATAAAACAAATAACAACTTGAGTAACTAAACAGTAAACTATCTCATTCTCTCATTTATATTTCCTACTTTTGGATTATGCTTTCATGATGTTATGAGGTGGTTCATTTTCCAGTAAACAACTAGATTCATTACTCTAATTGAACATAATTTCATGTACTACATAAACTTCTGGGTTTCAGTCAGAGACAAGTAGAATATTTCACTGTTCAAAAACCTTCAAAAATACTTAATTGGTTAGAAAATACTTTGGATGCCAAGATCGTGAAAGGTGCTATAGGAAGGTGAGAATTTTAAATGGGGATGGGGAGCCAATGTAGTTAGCAAGGACAAGGAGTATTGTTAAACAAGATTTGGTGTAAGGGATGCAAGCAGCAGCAGGAATTTGGATCAGTTAAAGTCTATAGAGCCTGGAGTCTGGGAGACTGGCCAGGAGAACATTGAAATTGTTACATTTCAAGATGACAAAGTCATGGATGACAGTGTCAGCAGCTGATTAGCTGAGATGAAAGCAAGGCTGGATGCAGAGTTGAAAATAGGTTATCTTTGTGGATGAAAATGATATGTGGTTGGAATCTTAGCCAGGATTTGAATAGAATACTATGAATGTGAATATTTTGGTTTCAACCTGAGACAGTGGCCAGAAAAAGTACATTTTGTGGTGATGGCCCAAAATAATAGCTCCAGCATTACATGGTTTAACTGGAGGAATCTATAGTTGATCCCAAGACTGGATGCCAGATAAGCAGTCTGATAATATGGTGGCAGTGGAGAAGTCAATGGAGGATGGTGGAGGAAGAGTTGGGTGTCATCAGCATACTGTTAGAAACTGACAGCATCCTGAAACTTCCACATGAATGGGCGCAAAGGGCTTTTGTAGAAAATGTCGGTGATCATAAATTCATTCAGCAATCGATTCCTGTCCTCACATGAAGATTATCATATCAGCAGAATTTGAATGAACTGCAGATATCAGTATAATTGTTCTTTCCATGCATTTATTCAATATGCTCCAATATCCACATTCATTTTTAATTGAGCTTTTAATTACAAGGTGAAGATTTGTGATTTCAGCAACATGGAACTCAAGTTCAGCATGATGTAATTTCAGCTAGAGGTGAAATTGCAAGTAATTTCTTGATTCTGACACTGTCACCCTGAGAATTGCTTGGGACTAGTCAGAACAAAAAGAAAAATATCACAGTTTGCAGTTGAAGGCATCCCCCATTTTGTTTCAATTAAGTGTACTGAAAGGGTAACAACATCGAATTCAGTGCACTGCAAATTTGAATTCAATTTCAGTTTAGATCTGTTAAGTCAAATTCAAGAAATATCAATTAATTAATCAATTAACTAATTAAATGCCGCTGCTAATTAATAAAGACAATCTGCTGCTATTACTTTCTCTGGCATCCCAGCACACCTGCTGCTTAAACTCTCAACCTATGCCTTTGTCACCCCTTGACTCAACTATTTTAATTAGGTACAATCCTCAATCCTCTGCAAATGTCAGCTCTTCCGGAGCTCTGTAACTCAGTTCCTATCCTGCACCAAACTATATTCTTAAACACTTTTTCTTTGTTGACTCACTTGTTATTTGATTGGATAAAGCACTATTGAACTAACATAATCCTGCCTTTACCAGCGGATCTTTAAGATTAGCTCTTGCAAAAGATCTACCTGCATCATCCTCTTCCTTAAACTTACAACTTCTTGTCCCTGCTGGCATTTTCAGAATGAGAGCAGAAACCAAACCCAATCAGATTGGATAAAAGTTAGACATACTTTTGGAGGGACTGAGCAATAAAGAAGAGATACCTCTGATTTTAAAATTAATAGACTCCAAAAGAAAACAAAATGATCTTGTACATGTAAGTGCACAGGTATAATGATCAACTTCTCTCTGCTGGCGCCTCACTAGCATTTAGTATTTTGTTTTCATTACCAGGTTACAGTGATGCACCTCTGCTTTAAGGCCTGGAACTAGGCATTATAAAATGAGTTTTTTTGTTGCAAAACTGCTTTTTTAGGTGCACAGGAACTAAGCATGGGTTTTTGGGATTGAGTATTGTCGCAAAATATACAGCTTGATTCTGTAGTTTCTCAAAATTATTACTCTTTATTTACAATAAGGATTTAAGCATTCTGGACCTTTATATAAGGTTGGAGTTTCTCCTCTTTCAGCTCTCTCTTACTTCTCAGTCATGTGATTGACAGTATTATTACATTAGCATTATATATGCTTCTGATGTTAATCTTTTTCTTTATAGAAGCTTAATCAGTTGATTAAAAATATAACAGGTAAGTGATAAATAATGTTAGAAATGGTACAAGAGTTAGAGGGCTGCAAAATTCTCTTTCCTGTTACCCTTTCTTACTAGTGAATAACAATCTTAGCAGTTTGGACAGATGAAGATGTTACAGTGCTTTTTGTCATTTAAGTCAAAGATGAAACACAGTACAACTGATGTTTATTATATATTTAAAAGGGTTGCAGGTTGTTTTAAGAGCTGATCACATGATTTGATGTCATTGGGGTGTTGTCACAGGCTGCAATTTTACTTTCAGTTTTGTATTTTGTGCAGTGCAATGGACATTTGTTTGTACAGGCAAAAGCTCCTAGAATAAAACCTATTGTGATTTAGTTTGAATCTACATGTGTAAACCAGGTTCCTTTCTTTCTATTAAAACTCACAACCACTAGCATTGTTCAGACATTGCAGAATGAAGATCAGTGACAAATCAGGATTTTGTTTCATCAAGAACATTAAGAAATGATCCAAAGTAGAAAAGAAAATATTTTGGATTCTCACACTTCAAATATTAGAAGGCTGGGGAGAAACAACAACAGAATTGAAGTTTGAAGTGCCAGAGTAGGAAGACTCAATTAAGAAAAAGCTCTCTGTGTGATGGTAAAAGAGTTTTTTTCCAACCAGAGAAGGGTGAGAATTCAGGCACTATCTGGCATATTTAAAAAGAAGGAATGCTTTGCGTTGTAGCTAGGGCTGTTTGAAAAAAACCTCAAGGCAACGGTCTCCATGGTAAAAATGAGAGTACTGGGAAGATAATAAAAATGTATATACTGAGCAGTCTCTAGTTTTATCTCGCCTGCAAGATAAATGATGGATCACTTAGTATCCATGGATATTTCCAATGAAGAAAATGAATCGTGGAGTTTCAGTACTTTGTATAAGCAACTAAAATAAGTTGTTCGTTCCAATTTTTCTCAGTATAATAGAATATAAAATCTTCAATTTGTCCCAAAGTTTGGTTCAACAAGCAAAGCCAGTAACCAAAATCTATGATACTTGGTAAAGATTCTTATAGAATATTATGCTTGAAAGCTACTGATCATCGTGACACAGTTCAGGTTCCACCAAAGGAATCAAATGCAAGGCAAAAGCATTGCTTAGTCTATGGCAAATTTAAAAAGGGTGGTACAACATTGCGAGTATGAAATTGTTAATAGAAAAGGTAAATTAACTCATGCAAGCTGGAGATGTTACATATGAAATATAAAAACAGAAAATGCTAGAAATATCCATCACATAGTGATGTGATGGATATCACATCATCTGTGGATAGAGGAATAGAGTTAACATTTACTATAATCTTTCTCCACAGATACTGCCAGATCTACTGAATATTTTAGCATTTTCTGTATTTTTTATTTTGAGTTTCCAAACTCAGAGTATTTTGCTTTTGAATTGCAATGCTATAGTTGGCTACATTTCATTTTTACATATTGGTCTTGGGAGGATGGTGTCTACTGCACCGAAAAGACAGATATGTACTGTGCCATTTGTGACTCAGTTGGTAGCATTTGCACCTCAAAAGTAGAAGGTTGTGGGTTCAAATCTCACAGCAGAGTTGGTGCAAAATAAAATCAAGGCTGTTGCTCTAATATAGAAGTGTTATGTTTGGGGGTTCTATCTTTCAGATGAAGCATTTAGCTACTGTTCTATACTTTGCAACTGGAAATAAAATATTCCAATTTGTTGTATTTAAGAGGAGCAGGGGAGTTATCCTTGATGTCCTGGCCAATATTTATCCCTCAATCAATATCACAAAAACTGATTAGCTGGTCATTAACATTGTATTTTTTATGGAAGCTCGTTGTGCACAAGTTGATTTCTGTGCTTTTTAAAACTACATGTGAAAAGTAATTAATTGGCTGCAAAGCACTTGTGATGTCTTGCGATTGTGCAGATCTTGCTTTTTTGATATTAGTTGATAATAAATTTGGGATTGCTGGTGATGCCATCAGCATCTCCCCCACCCCATCCCCCGCATGACCAATACAAAAAATATGGTTTCCCAGCCAGTTAAACTTACAAGTGGCCAGCAGCTACATTTTTGCGGAACACCAGACAGAAGCAGCAAATTCAGAAGAAAGAAGGAACTAAATGAGAATCACACAGAAAGAAGAGGTCATAGGTATACAGCTATTCCTTTCTCAGATTTGCATCTTTTTACTGATTGATTGGCTGGCCTTTTAATGAACTCAATCACGTGTCCATGGGCAGTTATATATTATTCAAAACAGAAGAAAACAAAGCAAGACAATAATTCCCTGCTATGCTACAAATGTGTTGGAAAGCATTAGTGATCCAAAATGTCTGCCCTTTGAGGGGGAGAAAAACATAATTAATTACTGTGAGCAAGCTATTAAGTTATTTACATTTTCATTCTGATAAGTAATCCGTGCTAGCATTTAAATTAGGATACCAATTGCATCACTATCCCTGTATATCTATGAAAGGTGACGAAAGGATACTGCTCCAAGCATTTCTGTGTACTGAATTTTTGTGATCATAAAGAGTTTAAAATTAATTGTAGCAACATGTTACAATTCAAATTATCACAATTGAACAGATAGGTCTGACTCAAAAAAGTGGCCTTGGTTAAAAGGTCAACAATAGTGATCAGTCAGGCCTGCATTAAGTTGCATTGAGTTGAATTAAGTTCCCTATCTCTGCATTTTGAAGATTGAGGTATAAGAAGTCAAAGGATTTTTATAAGTCTGATTAAGTTGTCACTTCCTTAAAGAAGCCATGGAATTTAATTAGGACTTCTGGTTACCTTCCATGATGATTATTATTTGCTAGATTCCAATTGTACTTAGGTTTACTCCAAATAATCAATTCCATTACTTTGCATGGGACAAGCGTATAAAGTGTAACTAATGGGTTTTTAGTAGCCCATGACAATTTAATCATCCTTTTTGAATATTAGTACCAAGCTGGCCTTTTACCTATTGATTGATTTAGAGGATAAATTAAGTAGACAGGTTGCATCAACGTGGTTTGTATTCCCTTGAGTATAGGAGATTGAGGGGGTGATCAGATGAAGGTTTTTTTTAAAAGTTAGAGGCATTTGATAGGGTATATGTGCAAAAACTGTTTTCTCAAATGGACGAATCAAAAAGAGAACAAAATATCTCTCTTGGAACATATTTACTATAATTTGAGCTATTTCCTCATTAAAATGAAAATGATTGTTTTTCTTGTTTTTATTTGAAGAGACATGTTATTCATGCCAATCATAACAATTACTCGAATTATTTAGCATATCTAAAAATTTGTTTCCAGCTTTTTTTGCACTTTTTTGAGATTCTTGATTATTCTACAACTACTAAAATACATCAAGTACTTGCTCCAGTCATATTTTCCCTTCATGGCTAAATCTTTCTATGCCCCTTTCTTCTCATGATCATCTTTTTAAGCTATTTCTCATATCCTATATCCATCTTCTTTTCTCTTTATGGGTTTATAGGTTTCGTTTGTTTTTATTTGACTTTTAACTAATTTGCTAATTATTTAGGATAACAGTTGTTTAGACTAAAGTTACTGATTCTGCTTTATATTTAGCCTCTGTGATCAACTTTATATCTTAAGAGATTTCTTCTTGCCCTCTTTAAGTGTTGAAAGCTTAGCCAATTAATTTGCTTCAGTTGTTTGCTCAAGTCTTCAAATATTGTCAGCCCCTTAAAAGAGGCCAGCATCAAATATTGTCAGCCAAAATTATGTATCAAGTTCTTAAGTGTTAAATATTTCTGATTCATGGCTCATATTAAACATCAACATTGTGTGATAATTGTCCATTTCATCAGATTTGTGTGTCATAAAGAGTTGTTGTGTTAAAAAGTATCTAAACTGCCAAAATTACTAGATGTAAGTGATATAACTGTTTTATAGCAGATCATTATTATCTGTCAATGATCAGACATAGGGAGTCATGTTCCTCAATTGTAAAATATAATCAAAGTTCCACTATATATTCAGCAACTCATTTTGTGGCTAATATTTATAAGTATGAAGATTATTCTCCTTGTGAGTAGGTTTTGTTCAGGCACAGCACCACAGCACATATTTAAATTTTGCAAGTAAATGTACAATGCATTGTAAAAATATGTCGCAATAGCTCGATTTGGAATTTTTAAAAACGAGTTCAAGCCACAATAATCCAATTTCTGAACAGAAAATTTCACAAAATGCCAGAATATCTCTCAATCTGTCTTTCTACAGATCTCAGGCAAACGTGAAATGAAACACAGTGCCTAACAACTCCAGACAGGCTGGCTCCATCATTCACAATTCCCAGATGCTGCTCAGTATGGCTACGATTTAAAACGACAGCACATCACTAATGTGAGGAACACATAATAATAATCACCTATTTAACGTAGTCCAAGATGTGTGAGGCCAAAAAATTAGTTACAATGGTCTTTTTATCAGCCAAGACGTCCAGGCCATGCACGATTCAGTAAGGAAAGGCATCACTTTTCCATTCTGACAATATATATTTCAGGTCGTTCATAATGGCATCATGAAAGTAAAATAATCTGCTCCAAAATGTTAGTGTTCGGTAATGGTTTTTACCGGCAATGGAGGATAGATCCAATTTGCATGTGTCACTATTTAACAGAATTTGCTGTAAAATGGTCAGCATTAGAGACTGGCAGGCTTGATAGCAATATTTAATCACAATAAGAAGTCTCACAACCCCAGGTTAAAGTCCAACAGGTTTATTTGTAGCAAAAACCACTAGCTTGCGGAGCGCTGTTCCTTTGTCAGGTAAATGGGAGTTTTGTTGACAAACAGGGCATATAAAGACACAAACTCAATTTACAAAATAATGTTGGAACGTGAATTCCATTATTCGTAAATTGAATGTGTGTCTTTCTATGCCCTGTTTGTGACAGAACTCCCACTTACCTGACAAAAGAGCAGCGCTCCAAAAGCTAGTAGCTTTTGCTACCAAATAAACTGTTGGACTTTAATCTGGGGTTGTGAGACTTCTTACTGTGTTTACACCAGTCCAACGCCGACATCTATACAATATTTAGTCAAATGGTGCAGACATTAGAAAGGAAATATAAAAAAAGTAAGTTTTACTATATTAAATATATAGGCTGTAATTTATAACTATCCTTGAGAGTGGAACTGCTCTAGTCTGTGTGTTGAAGGCACATCACAGTGCTGTTAAGAAGGGAATTCCAGATTTCTGACCTAGTGACAGTGAATGAATGGCAATATTGTTCCAATTGTGTGTGTGGCTGGAGAGAAATTTGCAGGTGATGGTTTTCCCCTCCAGCTGCACCCCTTGTCTTCTTAGATGGTAAAATTGCTGGGTTGGAAGGTGCTGTCAAAGGAGCTTCGACAAGTTACCGCAGTGCATTTTGTAGATAGCAATCCTGCTGCCATTGTATGACAGAAGTGGAGGGTATAAATGTTTAAGATGTAAGATATAGTGTCAGTCAAGTAGTTTGCTTTGCTCTGGATGCTATTAAACATCTTGAGTGTTGTTGGAACTGCCAAATGGGAAGCAGCAATGGGGGTTTTACCTGGACCAGAGTTGTAGTTCTGAGGTGGCCTGACAGTGAGCTGGGGAAGCAGCCTTTTCCTTTAGTACACAATAAAGATTGCTGATGACAGGAAACGGGTGTTTGGCAGAATTACAGCTACCCATAGTGCTACAAAGAGTATGGGGAAAAATGCGAATATGGCATTGAGATTGAGGATCAGCCATAATTATACTAAATGCCAGAGCAGGCTAAAAGGACCAAATGGCCCACTCCTGCTCTTAGTTTCCATGTTTCAATTTGTGTTCAATATGGAGTAGCATTATTGATTCATTAATATTTTAACATTGATTCATCAGCTGAATGTCATGGGGGGGGTGGTCTTTTACGTCAAACCAATTAAACAAACTCAAATTACTTTAGGATAAAGTAAAAGGGAGCAGCTCCCCAAAAAGAGGGGGGAACAGCCCGAACAAAGAAATAAGAAGTACAAGGAAACTTAAGACACATCAAATCAAAATGTGATTGTCGGGCTCTATAACGCATCTCAACCCCTGCGGTGCCCAGCAGGCATGGAAGGCGTTGACTGTGCCCGTGGACACCACATGCTCCCTCTCCAGGGACACCCAGCCACGAACGTAGCCGCGATAGAGGGGCAGACAGTCGGGACGGACAGCACCCCCCGATCACCTGCTGCCTGGACCTATGGATGGCGCGTCTTGCCAGGCCCAGGATCAGGTTCACGAGGAGATCGGCATCCCAACTCTCCCCTCCACATCGGGTGTCCTTACATCAGGAGCGTGGGTCTGAAGTGCAAACAAAACATCAATAAAATGGTCTTTAGATAAACAAAAAGGTGTGCAATCTATAATATGAAACGTAGACGTGGTCCACGGGGCTACAGAAAGGGCAGTCTCCCACCGCATGCCTGAGCCGCCTCAAGCTCGCATGCGTGTGCTTTCGGGGCTGAGCACAACCATCCAAAGGTCTTGGATGGCTTTGGCCGCGCGCCAGACAGATACCCCTGCACGCTCAACTAGCACGCAAGGGTTCATCCGGCCCGCTCCTCCTGCATCCAGCACGTCCCCGATCCTGGTCACCCCGGCATCCACAGCCTCCCTCTCCATCAGCCACCTGAAATTATACGGCTGGAGGTGTGGATTCCCAAGCAACGGCTCTCACACGAGAGCCGCTACGCCTGATTGGGCAGAACTGCGTCGCGAGGTGACCTCGTTCCAGACGGTGAGGAGGTCCTGGTAAAAGATGGGCAACTCCCGCAACGATGACGGAATATGCCCCAGCTTGAAATGCAGGAGCTGCACCTCGTAATTGAGGCCGTGCCACTGGCAGAAGAAATGTGTCGCCAGGGCATGTCACAGCGGAGTCACATGAGACCTGAACTACCAACTTCCAGGTGCCAGGCTCTGCTTTTTGCGCAGCAGTCTCTCTGCCCCATACCGTTTGGCTATCATGAAATTCTGTTGGCCAGCAGGTGGCTGTAGTGAGAGATAGTGCCAGGCAGGAGAATTGTTCAGCCCCTGCAGATCCCTCCATTGTAGGAAGCAGTATATTTGGCTGGCAGGGATGGTGTGCGGGTGCAGAAGCTGAAACCACGAGAAGCCAGCTAAAACTGATGGACTGTTTAAGTACCTGAGGAGTTGCAAATAGTGCTGAATATTGTCTAATCATCAGTCAACATCTCCACTTATGATGCAGGGAAGGTCATTGATGAGGCAGTTGGAGAGGGTTGAGCCTAGAACACTAAACTGAGGAACACAGGCAGTGATGTCCTCCTGAGATGTTTGACATCCAACAATCACAATCATCTTTCTTTATGACAGGTACGGCTACAATCAGTGGAGTGTTTTCCCCCAATTTCCCATAGACTCCAGTTTTGCTAGGGCCTCCTTGATACCACACTCAGATAAATACTGCCTTGTTGTCAAAGGCACTCACTCTCACCTCCTCTCTGGAGCGCAGATCCTTTGTCCATGTTTGGAATAAGGCTATAATAAGGTCAGGAGTTGAGTGGGCCTGGCAGAGCTCAAACTGAGTGTCAGCAGATTACTGCTAAGTGCTGCTTGATAACACTGTCATTGACTCCTTTCATCACTGTGCTGACAAATAACAGTAAACGGATTGGTTGGTAATTGGCCAGGTTAGATTTTTGTGTTGCTCTTTGTGGACAAGGTGTATGTGGGCATTTTCCACATTGCCAGGTCAATACCAATGTTGTTACCGTATTGGAACAGCTTGGCTAAAGATCCAGGTAGTTCGGGAGCATGAGTTGACAGTGGCAATGCTGCAGTTTTGTTAGGGACCAGCCTTTGCAATAGTCAGTGCCTTCAACCATTTCTTGATGTCACATGGAGTGAATGAAATTGTCTGAAGACTGAAACCTACGATCCTTAGGATCTGAGGACGAGGCCAAAATTGATCTCCCCTTGGCACTTCTGGTTGAAGATGGTTGCAGATACTTCAGTCGTGCATTTTGCTGGACTCTTCCACAATTCAGAGTAGGGATATGTGTTGGGCCTCCTCCCTTGCTTATGGTAAATTCTTGCTATTAATTTTTAAGTAACTTTGCTATAATACTGTTTACTCTTTAGGACCTTTCTTTTCACTATATGGTGCCATTTTCTCTCATGAGCATCAACATTCTGAGTCCGTGTCCACCTACACTGAACTCTCGGCCAGGCAATGCTATGTTCTGATGCCAAGCCATTGTTCAGTTACCAGAGGCCCATGTTGTGCAGTAAGAGTGAGAACTCTGATCCAGGAACAGGAGTACAGGAAGAAGAAGCTGCCAACTGCAGATCATGTGATGAAGTGTGAGTAACACGGGGTGGAGGGGGAGGAGTAGGTGCAAAAGGGCCCCCAGCTGCTCATGTATTCCCCCCGCCACCCCCACTCATTATGCACCCCCGCTGGCTTCTTGCCTGGCCTTCCAAGTTCCATCACCCACCCCGCTGTTCAAGATTTTTCCATGCATCCCTGTGGAAGAGGAGCTCAATCCCTGCAATTTATCACAATGTGGCCCAAGGGTGCGTAGAAAGAAAGACAAAGAGAGAGGAAAAGGAAAGAGACAGAGACAGAGGTAGATTGGAACAGGAGACAGCAAGAGACAGAAACAAATGGGCAGGATTTTATAGCCTCGCTCCACCAACACTGGAAAATCTCACCTGAGCTCAATGGAGCTTCCCATTTTCTGTATGCACCTGCTCCGATTCCCATGGCAGAGGGGGCGGCACAATTCCAGCAAAATTGGAAAAGTAGAGAGAGGGAGAGACATTCCCCTGCCTTTTCCCCTGCACATTGTTTCTGTTCAATAATCATCAAATGCCTTCGTGAATATCTTGATTGCCTTGATCCACCACATTTCCAGGCAGTGTATTCCACACCTGAACCACTTGTTGTGTGAAAATGTTTTTACCAGCTTTAACGTAGATTAAAGCTGTTTCACTGATCATGAGACATGATTTTCAGGAATGCAACCACAAATTTCCTTGTTTAATTGTTCACTACCATTCATGATATGACAGGACAGCAGCACCCAGATCTGATCTGTTCATTGTTAACCACTTAGCTCGGTCTTCTGCTGTTTAGAAAGCTTGTGGTCCTGTGTTGTAGCTTCCCCAGTGTTATGAATAGGAGAGGAAACATAAAATTATCATCCATAATCAGTAGTTTTTTGGAAAGGTCCAAAATGTTGGGTGGATAAGCCATGGTAAATACACAAGGTTACGGGAATGGGTGATCTGATAGAGGGGGGAGTGGTTGGGGAGGGAGGTGCACAGCCTTGGGCAAGATGCTCTTTCAGTGCAGACTCGGGTGGACTGAATAGTCTCCTTCTACACTGTATGATTTCAATGGTTCTATATATAGTTGCCATGTGGTCAATTTAAACTACAACAGCAGATTCTTGTGGATTTAACTTAAGATTATTTATTCACACACTGACCTCCAAATTAAAATGCTACAGCACTCTGTTATTACTGTTATGGGTCTTTCTGAGTCTGTCCTTGGTTAGGATCGATAGAGACTGCTGGAGGCAAGGCTGTTGGTAAATTTTAACTTTTATTATACATTCTTCTGACTATGTACAGAACAAGGCTTAGTATGAGGCTTCACATCCAACTATCTCTCAGCATGCTCTGGCGTTATGTGATCTTACTTCACTGATGAGATACATTGCCTATTTGCATTTATCCTTTACACTACATCTCCTCACAAATCTCTTATTCCATTAAATACATTATTTACCTTTTCCGACACTCAGCGTAGTTAACAGTTCATTGCTAAAATGTTACAGCCATTCACACCAACAGGATTTTCCCATCCTGCTCAAGTGAATGGAGATTTGACTGGGCGGCAAATTCTGCGGCCTTGCTGCATGGGAGCATGGCATGAACAGCCGATAAGATCGAGCTCCAAGTGTTTAGATCATTGTAGGAAGAAACAATTTTTGTGTATCCAGCAAAGAGCAGGCTTTTTTCCATTTCTGAATTGTAATTCCTCTGGATCCAGAATAGCTGAAGTCAGATACCCAGACTATTGCACAATTCCCTCAAAAAAATTAATGTTCAGCACATTATGAAGTTACACAATTATGGCTTTCTATCAGGAGTCAAACTTCTTTACAAATGGATTTGAAGTTTTGGAATCAGACTGGGGGGGGATTATGCCAAAATTTTACTGGCAATCCTGCCCAAGGCTCATAAGATCACACTCAAGGCCATGGAGAATGCCGTCTGTGATTCCGGGGTGAGCATGCTGGTAAAATCAAGGCCTATATTTCTACATAACCATTATTCTGGTAGATTTTCTGTCTTTCTGCCTCTGCTGGTGAGGACATCCTATAGAAACATAAACACTATGGCCAAGACATTTCAGTAAATCCCTTTGAAGTGTCTCTTGGCATCTTCAAATATGAAATTCCAGAGAAGGATACATGTCTGTATTGTATTCCGCATTGGAAGCTAAGAGAATGAGAGGGAATTTCATTAAAACATATGAGAGCACTTTTCCTAGCCTGCACAGCAGGCTAGTAGCACAACAGGCTGGGAGACGTAAATGGAGACTGTGCAGCGGGATCCCCACCAAGCACCATGGCCTCTCCAGCCGCCAGATTTCTGGAATCGTCAGCCCTATGCCGGAAATTGGCATAGAGCTGATGAAGATATTTAAATTCAAATTTAAATCTTATTAGTGAGCCAGGGACTGAAGTCTCTGAGCCCACTAGCCTCTCTCTCTCACCAGGAGTGCTTCACTCCGATGGAATTAACAACAGCTCCCCATAAATGGAGGAGCTGACACCACAATCCTGCTGAAGTGAAGGGAGGCCATGGAGGCCCTCTAGGAGGCAGAGGTAAAGGGGATGTCCTTAGGTATTGCCAAGCTGGCCCCTGGTAGTGCCCAAGGAGAAACATTGGAATTCCAAGGAACCAGCTTGGCCTGCCAACGGGGCATTCGGCAGTGCCCAGGGATGGGGTCAGATGGGGCACGGGGCCTATGGTGTTGAGACCTGTAGTGGGTAGTTGGTGGGTGTGAGGGTGGGGAGATTCTGCTGCCACTCTGCAGTCGAGAATAGTGACAGAGGGAGGGTGGACAGCGATCAGGGCTGGATATCGAGGTGGAGGAGGGTCGGCCTGCCTGTCGGGGGGTTGGGTTGGGCTGCTGGTGGTGGGTGCTGGAATCAGGAGGGTGGTGGTGGGGGAAATCAAAGCGAGTCCAGCTGGGGTGGGGAGGGTGGGAAGGGGCTGGCCCGGAGATGTCCAGAAAGCCAGCGATCAGGGCATGGGGATTTGATGGGACAGTGTTGCAGGGTCACAGGGGTGACCAGCTCAATTGAGCTGGGCATTCTCCAGGAGGCCAACAGTGCAGGTCTACTGCGCATATGCCGATCCCCACGCTGACAGATTGGTGTACACTCGGTGGCTCATATCTGTATATAACCATTGTTCCAGCAGATTTTCTGTCTTTCTGTCTCTGCTGGTGAGGAGGTCTTACGGCCTAGACTTTTCAGTAGTTCCCTTTGAAGTGGTTCTTGGCATCCTCAAGTGTGAAATTCCAGAGAAGGATATATGTCTGAATTGTGTTCCACATTGGAAGTCTGGAAGAATGAGAGGGAATCTCATTGAAACATTTGGGAGTGATTCTCCCAGCCCGCTATACTTTAGCAGGATGAAAGATATAAGTGGAGGCCATGTAGCGGGACCCCAGCTGGGTACCATGGCCTCTGTGCAAATCTGGCCACCGGATTTCTGGAATTGTGGATTTCCAGCATAGAGCTAATTACGATATTTAAATTCAAATTTAAATCTTATTAGTGAGCACAGGTCTGAAGTCTCTGGGCTGGCTAGCCTCTAACCCCCCACAAGAGTGTTTCACTCCAGCAGGGTTTACAACAGCTCCCCATAGAGGCTCTCCCAGAGACAAGGGTAAGAGGGGTACATTACCCCTCTTGGGCATTGCCAGCCTGGAAGTGCCATGCTCGCCCCCAGCACTATCCAAGGGTCATCATTGGAATGACCAGGGGCTTCCTTGGCCTGCCCACAGGGCATCGGGTGGTGCCAAAGAGATGAGATCAAAACAGGGCCTATGTTGGGCAGGTCTATAGGGAGTGATTGGTGGGGTTGGGGGCATCCTTTTGCCATCTGCAGTCGAGTTTAGTGATAGAGTGAGGGTGCTCAGCGATTAGGGTTGGACATCGAAGGGGCAGAGGCTGAGGTGGTCGGCCTACCGTGAGGAATTGGGGCAGCCTAGGTGGGATTGTTGGGCTTAGGTGAGATTGTTGTTGTTGAAGACTCTATGGGTTGAATGGCCTCCCTTTCCACTGTAGGGATTTTATGCATTCTATGATAAACTCTATTCTGCATATCCTGTTCAATGTGGGAACTCGAGGATGTCTCCTATGTCCTGGATAACAATATATGCAGGGAGTGTCATCATTTGCAGTTGTTTGAGCTCTGGGTAATTGGTGTCACTGTGATGCATCTGTGAGATTAAGGGTTTTATAGATAACACATTTACCGATGTGGTCATCCCACAGATATTCTGTTTGCAGCGACAGAGGAAATTGGTGGACACCAGACAGTCAATAAGAAATGGGCAGGTAATGCAGGAGTTCCATTTTTCTTGTCAATCAGTATTCTGTTTTGAATACTGATAGAAGTAATGGTTCATCTGGGCAAAGGTCAAGTCCATAACACCATGGCTGACTCTGCTGTACAGATGGTGGGAGATATAAAGAAACTCAAAGAGTAATAGTGTAAGAGATTCAAACATTCAGGAATAGACAGGTATTTCTGAAGCTACAGATATGAATCCAGGATGAAAAGTTGCCTCCCTTCTGTACAAGGATGTCATGAAGCAGCTGCTGAATACCCTGAAAGCAGATTATGGTCGTGCTGTCAGAATTTAGGAAGGTCAGCAGGAGACTGGCAACCAGGGCCTCAAATAAAGGAATATCCAGATTATCCTATTTTCATGTACAAAAGGGAATAAAGAGAAAATGAATACATATTGGAGACATGGTTTAGTAGGAAGGATTTTAAATTCCAAGGACATTGGCACTCAAGGAGGTAAGTCTGTTCAAGCGAGATGGGTTCTACCTGAACACAGCTGGAACCAATCATTTGCTGGTGTTATTAGGGAGGGTTTTAAATAACTTGACAGGCTGTGGAAATCAAGAGGTAACATCAAGAAGAAAAAAAGAGTGTACAAATAATTGGGAAAGTCAAATCATGCTAGAGTGGGAAATATTATGGGGGACAAAGTGAAATGATATGTAATAAGTTCTAAATTAGGTTTACTATACACACGTGTGATCATACCAAATGTGGTAAATAAGTTTGGTGAATTGCTGGAACAGAGAGCCACATGAGAATTTGGACTGGATTAGGTCTTAAATATTCCTGTTTACAATTGTTCAGGAAAGACAGGCAAGGAAAAAAGGGGGAGGGTAGCAGTATTGATTGAGGAGAACATTGCAATGCTGAAGAGCAGATATCTTGGAGGAATCAAGGACAGAATCTACTTGATTAAAGCGAAGGAACAGTCAAAGTGCCAGTACTGCATGTACTTGAGGGACTATCAACTTGTAGGAAAGAAAGAGAGGAACACAATTACAAGGAAACTATAGAGAGTTACAGCATTGCTGTATCTGGTTCTGTAGAATGAAGTGGATCAAATGGATCGAGTGTTATAGGGAACATGTTGGCAAACAGTAATTTATAAGACTTAGGTTCACAATGGTTAAGAAGAAAGAGCAATCTGGAGTGAAAATAATTAATGGATGGGGGATACCAACCTAATTTAGATGAGAATTGGCTCAGGTAAATAGAAATCAAAGATCAGCAGGCAAAATAGGCTGCCATTAAGGAGGGGATAGTTTGGCTACATACAAGGTACATTCCCATGAGGTGGAACAGTAAGATAACTTCCCTGGATTACAAAAGAGATGGAGAGCTAGATGAGGAAGAAAAAAGGTGCATGTGACAGATGTCAGGTGGGTAATACAAGTTGGAACCAGACTGAATATAGAAAGTTCAGAGAGGAGATGAAATAAAAATAAGAGAAGCAAAGAGAGGTTGTGAGAGGAGACTAACAGCTAACATAAAAGAAAATCCAGAAGTCTTCGCTCAGCATATAAATAGTCAAAGGGCTAAAGAACAGGAGTAAGGCCAATTATATACCAAATAGGAAATTTACAAGCAGAGACAGAGAGCTTGGCTTGGATCCTAAGTGAATTTGTTGCATTTACCTTTACCAAGGAAGAAGATGTGACCCAAGTCATACAGAAAGAAAAGGTATTAGGCTGGAAGAAATTAAAGTCGCCAGGACTGGCTGGATTAGATGCATTTGAGGAAACTGGTGGAAGCAAGGGTGGAAATTATGGGAGCAATAATCTTCCAATCCTCCTTAGGTGTAGGGACTGAAGATTTTCTACAATATACCCTTGTTCAAAGAAATACATAAGGAAAGCTCAACAATTTTTTCCATCAAATTCATTTGATCCATTATAATGGAATACTGACTACAAGCCTTTCACATTCCATCTATGTTTGTGTCTATTGTATAGGTGGATGTGCTGAGTTTGCAGTGAAAGATTTATAGGGCATATTTACACTCAAATTTTGTATGTTGCAATTTTAGCCAGCTTGACTAATGTAAGATCAGAGCTGGTCAGCAAAGGTGCCACTGAGTAATGAGCAAACTCCTTGTTGTTGTATTAATAGTTTCAAATCAGACAGCTCAAGTTTTATGAGTTGGTATCAGTGTGGCCTACTGCATTTTATAGATTACCTTTCTGAGCACTCACAAAGACAGACAAATGACTTCCATCTTTTCTCTTTAACTTTAAAGAACAGGAAACCGCATTAAAATAATTATGGGGTCCTGTTTGACTTTTATTGTTTTGTCTTTTGAATGATCTTTACAAATATTTTCATTTTTCTTGAGGACCCTTTGATAATTTATATATAAATGCTGCATGGAATATTCTTTCATACACTACAAAAGACTTGGGATTGTTTTGAACTATCCATATTATTATATTGTCTAACACAAAACCCACCTTCTCTGTATTTCCTGTCCCTCCCTTTTTGTTATTTTATTAAATCCTTATGAAAGGAAATTAAAAGTTGATCTTATCTGGCCTAATATATTCATAATAAATCTTATGACATATTAAAAAGAAATTAGCACATAAACAGACTGGAGTATGACAGTTGTGTGCCATCATAGTAAATATAATTATTTTTTAATTATTGCAAACTCTGGTGTCACAGCCGGTTAATCTTTTGTACATAATTATTGTAGTCCATTGCCAAGTATTTAACATAAAGGTTAAGACAAATAAATCATCCTGACAACATACCAAAGATCAAGTGTGAAAGACTACGCCAGTCCATTATCACTTCTGTTCAGCACCTGCAAGTACTCACTGGAGTCTGTGCAGCCAAACCTGCATGATATTTATAAAAGCAATAAAAAGGCATTCAGTGCTGGTAGGTGGTCTAACACCTGCTTCCCTAAAACTGGGCAAAAGCAGCTGCTTTTAAGAAGCATGTCTTTGGTGAGGACTTAGAGAGTGGCTGTTGACAAAAGCTGTAAGGACAGATTGCTCACAAGAACATTAATATCACATGCAGAGGAAAAGGAAAGACAGACAGCAATATGAGCAAAAGAACAAGAATTTTGCATCCATATTGGTCTGAAAATGTCAAGGCAAAGTGTTTTCTCAAATCGTTTCTCTATATAAAAATAGTGATCATTTGCCAGACATTACGGACCAAATTTTCTGGCCTCACTAGCCCCAAAACAGAAAGTCGCACACAAGGTCAAAGACTTTTCCATGATCTGCCCCTCGCCTACTCTGATTCCCGTGATGAGTGGGACGGTAAAATTCGCCCCGTGGGTGGAATTTTCCAGCCGTTCATGCCAATGGGATTTTCTGGTCCCGCTGCAATGAATATAGATTTGGCTGAGCGCCAAATTATCCACTTTTGCTTGCAGCAGAGGCAGGGCGTGGATGGCTGAATAATTCCAGCCTATATTTCCAAGTGTCTCAAGTATAAAAGAAAAACATGAGGTATTCCCTTCTATTCTAATCTGGAGCCATAAATTTACAAGCATTTGGCAATTTGTAAATCTTCCTCTTCAAATTGTAATTAAGATCTGGTATCATAATGCTGTTATTCTATGTACTGTCCCCAATTCTCTATTTCAGGATCAAATGGCTTGATTTTTCTGATCATAGGAAATGCTTACTTCTTCTTACTTTCGACGCTTAACTCTCCTCCCCTTCTATCTGGACACTGCAGTCCCCAACAATTTTGATGTTTTGTCTCATTATCAATGTGATAGATCAAGGGCAAATCAATCTGGCTTGAATCAAGATGGGCTTTATTGCCGAATCAAGACGGGCTTTATTGCCAAATAAAGAATAATATACATATACAATGAGCTCAGACTAAATTACAATGCAACTGCTCTATTGCAAGTCCCTCCTCAGCCAGTGGTACACTCTCTCCTGCTGATTTGGCTCAACTTCTTACTCAGATAATCCATAGGATCTCACCAATGACAGAAAACACCCCTTTTCAAGGGCCATGATTAAAGAGGAACCCTATGGGAGTAGAAGATGGGGTCTCTGTATGGGAACTGGAATGACCTGCCTCTGATAGCTGGTAGTATTTTGGAAGTGGGAAGCCAAGATGAGTTCTTAAGATCAGGAACCGAGAACGCTACAGTGCAGAAACAGGCCCTTTGGCCTATCAAATCTGCACCAACCACAATCCCACTCAGGCCCTATCCCCATATCCCTACATATTTACCTGCTAATCCCTCTAACCTACATATTCCAGGAAACTAAGGGGCAATTTTAGCACGGCCAATCAACCTAACCCACACATCTTTGGACTGTGGGAGAAAACTGGAGCACCCGGAGGAAACCAACGCAGAAACGAGGAGAATGTGTAAACTCCACACAGACAGTGACCCAAGTCAGGAATCGAACCCTGGTCCCTAGAGCTGTGAAGCAGCAGTGCTAACCCTGTGCTACCATGCCATCCATAAGTGACATATATGCCTGCCAGTCTCATGCAGATCAACGGGTAGCCCTGCCCTCTCAAATTCTGTCACCAATCTTAGTGTAACATGAAACCATGATTCCTTGGCACCAAATTTCTATCAAAGTAATGAGATATTAGAAGGAATAACTTAAAAATATATGCAGCATGTGAGAGTGTCAGTTATATGTACAAGGACAAATCATTTCAAATTTCATGTTGACTGCACCATCAATGTCTTCCAGCTTGCACAATGAATTCCTATCACATTCAGCGATATAATTGTTTGAAAATTGAACAGTTACTTTTATGTCCTGAGTTCATGCAACATGGCAGTGGGACCAATACAATTAGTACCCCAAGATGAATATTGAGGATATAAGGAATTCTACAACATCGCCTAGAAATTGCTGCTGAAAGTATGTGGTCGCTCTGCCGACAGCAAATATTGCCATCAATAATGACAGTTGTTTTGCAGTTTGGCTGCAATATCCTGCAGTAAGATTTTCAGACCAAATGGCTGACTGT
Organism: Sphyrna mokarran; assembly: GCA_024679065.1. Lineage (NCBI taxonomy): Eukaryota > Metazoa > Chordata > Chondrichthyes > Carcharhiniformes > Carcharhinidae > Sphyrna > Sphyrna mokarran. The sequence continues at coordinate 49,271,535 of JAGIQG010000008.1, forward strand.
GGATGCTACAAATGAGCACAAGGGACAGATAATTTTTTAAAAATCCAGCTTTTAATACTCACTCAATTTCTTCTTGATATTTCTGCAGATTGCACATTTCGTGGCATAGCCTCAGTAAAGCTGCAAAAGATGATCAAAAATATTCAGTGAAAAGTGCATGGTTTCTGAATTACTATTGCACATTTTGGACAGAATTTAATGTGGGAGGTAGGTTGGCAGGCTTAAAGTCTAATGTTAATTTATTAGTGTTTCAAGTAGGCATATATTAACACTGCAATGAAGTTTCTGAGAAAATCCCTTTGTGGATGGACAGCATAAAAGTAATATCATAGGTGCCTACCCTGTCTGCTCCCATACACCCCAACAATTTTTGCCAAAACAAGTGAAGCTGGAACCAAGTTTTAAGACCCATGTCTTCGTCTATTATTGGGAAAAGAGATTCGTCCTTCATGGTGCCACAGCGCCCACTGGAACCCCCCTGCAAACACCAGGAAGCTCTGCCCTCCCCCCCCTCCCCTCACCCTGCCCAACCACTGTACACTCCCAGGTTTCCTCTCTTCCCTGGTCAATTCACTCTGGCCTTCACCTCCCTCAACAGGGCCTCCTAGCCAGGTCCCATTGAAAATTCTCCAAACTTCCCAAACAGCTCGAGGGAAGATTATTTTATGCTTGTATAGTAAGTCCCAGCCGTGGCAACTGCTCCCAGTGGCGCTGCTAGAAGCACACAGTTGTTGGCCATTTGATTTGCCAGCAGCTCTTAAAAGTGCAACACACTGCACTTGGGGGGTTGGGGGTAGGGGAAGAAGGAGTGTAAAATGTTGGAGGAGGGGGGAGTAGACTTGCCACCAACATTTTCACTGGGGTGGGGTTGGCCATTCATGCAGCAGAAGATATTCTTCAGTCATAGGCAATAAAATGAAACAAAATACTCCAACAGATACATCAAAGAAACTTCAATACTTGAGGCCTCATCTTGGGCCATTCCGAGTTCTCCAACAATTCCCAATAGGTTCTTATTTATATGAAGTCAACTGGTCAGCTGATCATCACAGCATTTTGTCGTTGTTTGTATAGTTTATTGGGTCAGCTGACCTTTACATCTTGTTACCATTGGTCACACTACAACAGATCTAATGTTATAATTCATTCCATTGTAATATTGGCAACCCCACTGAAATGCAAAATCCTGTCCTTCATTGCTTCTCAGCCTTTTGGCTAAGATCAAGTGTAGTATTGATATGCTGTACTTGGTTGAAGTCATTAGATTACATTGTAGCTTCATTTGAAGCAATTTTTAAAAGCGGCATCTCAGCCTTTTGGCTAAGATGCAAATGAAATCAAGCCCTGGAGGAGGAGCTATGCCTGCTCCAATTAGCTTGGATCATGTAGATCAAGCCCAAGACAGGAGTAAGAACCCTGTCTTGTCAGCTTGGATTGGGAATGTCTCAACTTGTCAGGACTCTGAATTGGACTTGATTTGATTGAATTGGAATAAAAAAATCCTGCCCTTTGTGTTCAAATCCTATTCTGAATAGATTGAGCTGAAAGTCCATGCGTAACTCTGTGCTTTAAGGATAAGAGGTCTAGAAATGTCCAGTCTATCTCCAATTATTCTGGGAAAGCCAAATTATTGCTAAAAACTTGAATAATAATTAAGCAAATCATTTCAAGCTGCTATTACGTGGAGGTACAATAATAAGTTGTTGCTATCATTCCTGAAAGATGTTTTGCCTATCACACAATTGAGCAACATCATGTATGAATTTCAGCAACAGTATGATGCCAGATAGGTGAACCCTTCCTCCTGTTATTCGTAATAAGCAGAGTACAAAGTGTACTCAAGAAGCCTGTGCTTGCAAAACCCAAAATAAAAAGTCTATGTTAGATGCGATTCTGCATTTGGGCCAGCTCTTGCTAAACTATAGTGAATGCACTAATAGCAACTAATTTAAAATAATCAGTTGAGTTTATGACATGGCTTATTTTGCTGGTTAGAAGTGACATTTTTATTTATTCATTCGCAGGATGTGGGCATTGCTGACTAGGCCAGCATTTATTGCCCATTCCTAGTTAGAATCATAGAATTCCTAAGGTGCAGAAAGAGGCCATTCAACCCATCGAGCCGCACCAACAACAATCCCACTCAGTCCCTATCCCCATAACACCATGTATTTACCCTGCTAATCCCTCGAACACTAAGGGACAATTTATCTTGGCCAATCCACCTAGCCTACACATCTTTGGAATGTGGGAGGAAACCGGAGCACTTGGAGGAAACCCATGCAGACACAGGGAGAGAATGCAAACTCCATATAGACAGTCATCCAAGATGGAATTGAACTTAGGTCATTGGTGCTGTGAGGCAGCAGTGCTAACCACTGTGTTCACCCTATGAGCGCATTCTGGAAACATTGTGATGTATGATGTGATGTATGCAGTGTTGGACTGGAGTAGGCATAGTAAGTAGTCTCACAGCACTAGGTATATTTGGTAGTACGAGTTTTGGAGCATTGATGGCACTCACTTGATGATGGATCAGTGCTCCGAAAGTTTGTGCTACCAGATAAACCTGTTGGATGTTAACCTAGTGTTGTGAGACTACTTATCATGTGATGTAGGTACATCCATAGAACTGTTTGGAAGAAAGTTCCAGGATTTTGACTAATGAAGGAATGGTGATATTTTTCCAAGTCAGAGTGGTATGTGATTTGGAAGGAAACTTGCAGGTGTTGGTGTTCCCATACATTTGCTGCCCTTATCCATCTAGGTAGTAAAAGCTGTGGGTTTGGAAGGTGCAGTCAAAGGAAATAATACAGAGAGGTTTACTCTTTGTAAACAAAAGGAATATGTCCAGGCCATATTGATTATTATGCTTGATCTTTATTTTGCATAATTTTATCACTTATTTGTGGCAAAAGATCAGAACTACCTGGAACAGTGGCATGGGTTATATTACCTGGGAGTTTGCAAAGCCTATAGTTCTACATTGCTTTCTCCATGGCAATGCCTTTGCACTCAAAGATGGCTTGTCAACCAATCAGCATTTTTTTTTTCACTGTAGTATTAACTGTTGTGCATATTAGAAATTTGGCATTCTGGTATTTGTCCTTATAAGTGCAATATAAAAAGCTTTGACAATACATCTCTCCTTTCAGTAACATTTTACTCATTTGTTTGGTTGACATATTTGAGTAATGGAAATTACCAAACAGCTCACTAGGAAGGAATCCCTTCTCCAGAATATCAATGCTGGATAGAAAGTTGACTGGGAGGGACTCCTGTGAATTATTCCACTCAGACCTTTTAATTCAAGGTAATGTTGATAGTGGCCAGAAAATCAAGCTTTCAGGGATAACTTGACAGACAAGTCACTTCACTCCATAACTAAATTGGCCGGAATTTGCAGGCTCTAAGATGGCTAGCTGGGAAGTAGAATGTGCCAGGAAAATAGGGGGAGTTACTTCAGGATAGCTCTCTAATGCAGCCCTGCCACTGAGAAAACATCCCTCCAGCAGGTCCGGATATAGAGCAGTTACCTGCTGAGCAGAGGTAAGCAGCCAATTTAAATATTCAAAGACTTTTGTTAGGACCTGTTTTCCAATCTGCTGATATTATGCTGCATGAGGAGGCAGGCAGATTCATAAAGACGACATCTTTGCAGCTATGCATTGGAGACTCCATGCTCCAAAAAGGGGTTGCAGTCAGGTTCATACATAAGGGACTGCTGCTTGGGCATCTCTGACTTTTTTTTTAACATATTTCTATATCCTTCTGATCTCTGACCTGCTTCACCAATACCCATCTCTCCGAATAGAACTGCCAAGGCTCTGAAACTGCTGGTCCTCTGGTTGGACCAGCAATATTGGAAGCCCACCTGTCATTCTTAGTTGGACAGTGAGCCCATAGATAGAGCAATCAGGTCTTTGCCACCAGGAAAACTGCTGAGCTGACCGCACTGTCAGTGTGTGCATGCTGGGAACTCCCATTTTGTCCCAACTTTGGGGACCAGAAACCCACAGTAAATTGATTATGATAGCAATGCTATTGAGCATTGAACAAAAACCTCCTCAATGCTTGACTCTGAATAAATCATTGCAGATAAGGAAATTGGGTGGTGTGGGAAGTATTGTGGGCTGATTCCTTTCTTGAACTGAGGCAAAGGAGCAAACTTTTGGAGGTTAGAGCCAGATAGTGCCTAGAAATAGAAAATCTATCCCTGCATTTCACAATCAGTAAAGAGCTAACCCAGCACAGGAGTCAATTAGCAGATATGCTAGTCACCATTCAAGCATACATTGATGTTAATATGTTAGAATTACAGGGGCATCTATCGTTTCAAATTAAATAACCATTTATTGGGGATTTGGGGGGTGAGGCGAAAGTGTTCAATTATCCCACAGACACAATCAATTATGTTAAGACAGAGTATAAACCTGCCTTTCCCCCTCTAATCATTGATTACTATGCTTGATCTTTATTTTGCATAATTTTGTCATTCAATTGTGGCAAAAGATCAGAACCACCTGGGACAGTGGCATGTGGTATGTTAGCTGTTCAATTGACAGAGTTTTAATTGCCACCTTTGAGAATGAATGCCAAATTATCTGAGAGTGGATTGTATGCCACATTAGGTTCATTCTGAATCAATAATCTGTTAATAATGAGAGCTTTGTTTCTTTCAAAATACTTCAGGGATATCCCATGGAAACATTTTACAGATAAATGTCAGTGCAGCAGCATTGCGTAGGGAGGAGGTTGATAGCTTTTCACATTTAACCCATTAGTCTCTGGTTCTGTCAGATTTTGGCTCTTTTGTCCCTCTAGAAAGCATACAGGAATTAAAGTTTGACAAATTCATAGCTAACAGTTCAAGTGCAAACATTTGATGCATTTTTCCTATTTAAAGATAGCTTTCTTTTTCATTTGTAAACCAGTACTCACCAGTGTCCAGGCATTAAATGCCCACTATAGAGTCTTCAAAAGAGATGACAGAACAATAACCAATGAAAATGAAATATTAACCACATATAAGAATGATATTTCAAGGATGAGATAAAATACCTCCTTTGTTATCTTCTTGACCAGAGTTCTGGTCTGACTTCAAATGGAACAATCATCTCTGGTGCTATATGTTTCTCACATTCCTCTCTCATTTTACAGTTTATACGATACATAAAACCCTTACTCCATATAGGACTAACAACTATCAGCTGATATAATGCTGGCTATGGCATTAAGGAGGAAAGAAGTGTGCATGCCATGGCCTACCCAATTGTTACTCAGCCTGGGAGTCCTCCCATTATTTTATGCCATTTTTGAAGAGGAGAGTGTGAAGATAATGAAAACAAAATCTTGTTCTCTATCCCTGTCTAATTTAGCATGAAATAATTTCCACACTCTGCTCATAAATTGAATTGTATTTTAAACAACCCTAGCATTTTTGCCTATTTCAACTGTACAGTGGATTATTTCAAACAATTAAAACTGATCAAAGATGTTTCCTGTTCTAATCTTGCTTTGCATTAAATACCATTTAAGTCGCTTTGTCCTATTTTCCTGACTTACCTTGAAATAAAAAGAAACTGAAACTCTTGGGGGCGATATTGTGGGAGTTGGTAAACAGGATTCTTGCCAGCGAGATCACATTTTGTGATTTTCCCCGCTCTTCACTGTTGAAATAACATGATTCCTGCCCAGAATGGGAACCTCATTTAAATGTACTTAAATACATCTTAATGTTAAAGGACCACCCTACCACATGATGCCCCCAAAGGAATATTGAAATCTCGCCAATGTGATGTTACGAAAGTAGATAAATTCCACATATTTGGTCCTTTCCTGGCCAACACATGCACAGAAGCCCCAAGGCTCACTGAGAATTACAGATCCCAACAGCAATGAGATAGATAACCAGAAAAGCTTTTGTAGAGTTAGTTGAGGAACAAGTGTTGGCCTAGACTTAAGGAGGATGTGTAAGTTCGGTGAGAACAAAGGCATTTGTTAAGGTCCTTCAGAAATCCCAAGTTATAGTATGCAGTTAGCCTAGACCTCAACTTTTGCATTTGATTTTGGCATTAGAGTGAGCATAAGGTAGTTCACTCCAGGTATGATTCAATTGAGCATTACAAAGCTTTTATCAAAACAAACTTTATTTAGGAACATAGAATATAACAAAAGGAATTGGCATAATTTTTATCAATTAAAATAATAGATATGGCAAAGTATAATCCTTAACAGCTAGCTATTCAATTCAAATAAATATCCCATAGACATACACCTTCCTTCAGAATTAATTATCACAAAAGCAAGAATGTTCACGTGATGCTGAATATTTTGACTTTTACCACTTATGGACAGCAATTTTCAGAGAAGGGTATATCCTCAAAACAGCAAAACCTGAGAGGAGTAAATTTAGTTCCTGGCAGCTCACAGTCTCCAGACTTCAGAGACAGAAAATGTTGCTTCTCTCTCTGCAGCTTCCAAAACAAAACTCTCAGAAAAAGATCCACTGTTATACAGCAGAATCTCCTGGCAGATTCCAGATTCCAATTTCAGAGAGAGGAAAAGAGAGACACTGTTCTTTCTTGACTTCAAAACAGCATCTAAGTTTGAATATTCTGTGAAATCCAGCTTTCCATCTCATGATTATTCCAATCATGCCTCACTCTGCAAAGTCCCGGGGAAAAACAGCAGAACAGCATTAGTTCAGATTAAAACCAACATTCTAGCTTTTAGAAGCAATTTTGCTGCTGCAACAACAATACAGGATTCCGGTAGACAGAATGACTTTGAGCGCATAGAATCGCTACAACAGATCCTACGTTAGGACATGGCTCAAATACATTTCTTAAAGGCACAGTATCATCAACTTTACAGGTGAGAGTACTACCACTGAATTAAATTTGACACTTTAATAAATATATTAAATTGATAATTTGACTTTGCTGAATTTATACCATTTATGAGATTGGCTTTCATGCATTTCATTGAGTAGCCTATAAGCAGAAATACTTGAAGGAATTTTTCCCTGGGAGGAGGGTGGGGTGGGTTCATTCCCCAATAGTATTGGTGGCAGTGTCTGGCACATTTTAAAACAGTGCCCCACTCTCTCAGAAGATGAGGTTGCTAGTGGGCAGGTTCTGGACTGCTCCTTAACTATTGTTAGAAAATATATAATGAAAAAATCCAACAAGGCAGCTGGAAGGCTGCTTGCTGCTTTTCTCACCAGAGACAACACATAGAAAAAAAATTCCACCAATTATGTATGTTACAATGTGGATACTGAAAAAAGGGCAATGGGTTTGGTTCAATGATTAAATTACAAAAGCAAATACACCATTTGCAATTTAGCTTTAATAGCATCAAGGGAAATATTACCGCAAGAGAGGTAAAGAGAAAATAATGAAAAATATATTGAATTTAAATATAATTTAATGACTAAACAGGAGAAGACCAATAGAAAATAGTAAAAAGAAATTCTCTCACCATTTGTACTGCTCCCTTGAGTCTTGTATCCATCTAAAACTGCACTGATAAAAATCGGCAAGAAAGCCCTTGCATGAGAATATACAATAAAGAAGGAGGTCATTCAGCCTATCATGCCTGGGAGAATTATTCACATTGTCACATTCCTTTCCTTCCCCATAGCCCGCCATATGTTTCCTTCTCAATGATATATCCAAATTGCTTTTGAAAGTTAATATTGAATTTGCTTCCATCACCCTTTCACATACTGTATTTCAGATCATAACAATGCACAGAAGAAGCCATTACTCCCTAGTTCTTTTGCCAGTTATTTTATCCACTAATAGAAGCAGCTTCTTTCCATCTAAGTTCTCCGTCATTTGAACACTGAAATCTTGAACAAGAAGGGGGCAACAAAGTGGAGTTGGAGTTGTCAATTAAAGGGAGGATTTGAAAACATTGATAATAAAGTAGAATCCCCACAGTGCAGAACAGGGCATTCAGCCTTTTGAGTCTGCACCCACTTTCTGACAGAGCATTTTACCCAGACTCTCTCCCCCAGATTATCCCTGCATTTCTGTGCATTTCAGTAAGAATTTAGCAACACCAATTTATAATCCAACCGATTTATTTGATAGTAAAAAAGCGAGCTTTCGACCCCTGTGTCTTCTTCAGGCAAATGCAGTGTTCTGGTCTGCAATAGCACACATCAGCACAGACAGTCAGAGATTGCTGATTAGAATGCGAATCCTTACATCTAACCTGCTATTGAAGTGTTAAAGTGGCGAACAATGTGTGTGAAGGGAATCCTGAGCATTGTTGGAGAATTGTGTGTTTTCTCCAGACAGCACAGTAAGTGAGGTTTTTTGCTAACCCAGGCAAGTTACGGGGGTTACAGATAGTGTGTCATGAAGCCAAGATCCCTGTTAAGACCGTCCTCATGTGTGCGGAGCTTGGCTATCAGTCCCTGCTCAGCGACTCTGCGCTGTCGTGTATCACGAAGGCCCCCTTGAAGAACATTTACCCGCAGGTCGGAGGCCGAATGCCCATGACTGCTGAAGTGTTCGCCCACAGGAAGGGAACTGTTTTGCCTGGTGATTGTTGAGCGATGCTCATTCATCCGCTGTCGTAGTGTCTGCATGGTCTCCCCAATATACCATGCTTCGGGACATCCTTTCTTGCAACGTATTAGGTAGACAACGTTGGCGGAGTTGCAAGTGTATGTACCGTGTACCTGGTGAATGGTATCCTCATGTTTGATGATGTCATCCATGTCTATGATCCGGCATATAGAACATAGAACATAGAACAATACAGCACAGAACAGGCCCTTCGGCCTTCGATGTTGTGCCGACCAAAATAAAAAGCAATGCCCCTCCAAACTAAAACATTCCCTTCTCTTCCATATACTTATCAATTAACCTCTTAAACGCCACCAAACTTGGCGCATCTACAACAGCTGCAGGCAGGGCATTCCACTCCCTAATCACTCTTTGAGTAAAGAACCTACCTCTGATATCCGTCCTATAACTCATACCCCTTAATTTAAAGCTGTGTCCCCTCGTGCTAGCTTTCTCCATCCTAGGAAAAAGGCTATCACTGTCCACCCTATCTAAACCTCTAATCATCTTATATGTTTCGATTAGGTCCCCTCTTAGCCGCCTCCTTTCTAACGAAAACAACCTCAAATCCTTCAGCCTCTCTTCATAGGACCTGCCCTCCATACCAGGCAACATCCTGGTAAACCTCCTCTGTACCCTCTCCAATGCCTCCACATCTTTCTTATAATGTGGGGACCAGAACTGCACACAATACTCCAGTGCGGCCGCACTAGAGTTTTGTACAGTTGCAACATGACGTTGCGGCTCCGAAATTCAATCCCCCTACCAATAAAAGCTAAGACTCCATATGCCTTCTTAACAACCTTATCGACTTGACTGCCTACTTTCAGGGATCTATGCACATACACACCAAGATCCCTCTGTTCATCAACACTATTAAGAGTCCTACCATTAGCCCTATACTCTACACATTTATTTTTCCTGCCAAAGTGCATTACCTCACACTTTTCCACATTAAACTCCATTTGCCACCTCTCGGCCCAGCTCTGCAACTTGTCCAAGTCTCTCTGCAAACTATAACACCCCTCTTCACTATCTACCACTCCACCGACTTTGGTGTCATCTGCAAATTTACTAATCCATCCTTCAATACCCTCATCCAGATCATTTATAAAAATTCAAACAGCAGGGGCCCCAAAACAGACCCCTGAGGTACACCACTTGTCACCGAAGTCCAAGATGAATATCTCCCATCAACCACCACCCTCTGTCTTCTATCTGCCAGCCAGTTCCTAATCCAATTAGATAAATCACCCTCTATTCCACACATCTGCATTTTCTGTAGAAGTCTTCCATGGGCCACCTTATCAAAAGCCTTACTAAAGTCCATATATACTACATCAACCACCTTACCCCCATCCACCTCTTTGGTCACTTTCTCAAAAAACTCAATGAGGTTAGTAAGGCATGACCTACCTTCACGAAACCATGCTGACTATCCCCAATCAATTCATTTCTCTCTAAATAACTATAAATCCTATCCCTAATAATTCTCTCCAATACCTTGCCCACAACAGAAGTAAGACTCACTGGCCTATAATTCCCTGGAAGGTCTCTCTTCCCCTTCTTAAACAATGGGACCACATTCGCTATCCTCCAGTCCTCCGGAACCACACCAGTAACCAATGAGGACTGAAGATCAGAGCAGAGGCTCTGCAATCTCCTCTTTTGCCTCCCAGAGAATCTTAGGGTAAATCCCGTCCGGCCCAGGGGACTTATCCAACTTCAAAACCTCGAGAATTTCTAGCACATCATCCCTATCTACTACAATACTTCCCAATTTGCAACCCTGTACCTCAGTGTTCTCCATAGCTACATTTCCATCACTCTGCGTGAATACCGAAGAGAAATATTTATTCAGTGCCTCACCAATCTCTTCAGGCTCCACGCACACTTCCCACTGCTGTCTATGACTGGCCCTAATCTTGCCCCTAACCAATCTTCTATTCTTAACATATCTAAAGAAAGCTTTAGGATTCTCCTTAATCCTATCAGCCAACATCTTCTCGTGTCCCCTCTTAGCTCTCCTCAATTCACTTTTTAGCTCCTTCCTGGCTAATCTATAGCTATCCATTGCACTATCTGAGCCTTCAAGCCTCATCCTGACATAAGCCTCCTTTTTCTTCTTAACCAGAAAATCAACTTTTTTCGTACACCAAGGCTCTCTTACTCGACCATTTCCTCCCTGCCTGACAGGGACATACTTATCAAGGACTCGCAGCAGCTGCTCCTTGAATAAGAACCACATTCCAGATGTTCCCAGTCCCTGTAGTTTCCTAGTCCAATCTATGCACCCTAATTCTCTCCTGATGGCCTCATAATTACCCTTCCCCCAGCTATAACTACTGCCCCCAGCTTCATGCCTATCCCTATCCATCACTAAGGTGAACTTAACCGAATTGTGGTCACTATCACCAAAATGTTCACTAACTTCCAAGCCTAACACCTGGTCTGGCTCATTGCCCAGCACCAAATCCAATGTAGCCTCACCTCTAGGTGGCCTCTCTACATACTGAGTCAAAAAACCTTCCTGCACACTCTGTACGAAAACTGACCCCTCTAACGAGCTAGAGCTATA